>WBMY01010094.1:607072-644137 GCA_013397315.1 Donacobius atricapilla | reverse complement strand
AAAATCCACAAGCCCTTATGTAGTCATATAAAAAGCTACATTTTGAGAGGCTCACATAATGCAGTGTCGGGCGGGCTGCATTAGTAGAGCTGGAAGTCACAAATAGACTGTGTCTCTTGTGAAAAGTTACCAGAAGAATCAGGAGGGACTTGTCTCTCTCAAAAGACTGAATGAAAGACTATTTTATTAAGTGATGCTGACTTAAGAGTTCTGATGTTTTGTCCCTTTGCATTGTTTTTTCGTGGAAAAGTAGATTGTTGCTAGGGAGGAAGAGGGGTTGTTTTTGAGAGGGTTTCGTAGTTGGGTTTTTTTTGTTTGTTTACCTTTACTGTATGTTAATAAATCTAACTGTTTCTATTTTGAATTAAACCTGTTTTGCTTTTCTTTTAATCCTATTCCACTAAAATGAAAATTAGGCGAATGTGATAACCACTACACCAACCAAAGGACCATCTTTAGACTTGAAGAGTAACCTGCTAAAACTGTAACCTTAACTTCTAAAGGATCTTCTACAATTGTTCCAATGTCCCATTGCTCTGCTTTCTACATGACACCTCCTACTAAAATTGCTTTTTTCCAGTTAATTCATACCTTGAGTCTGCTCATATAATATCAGTTTGTATAACATTCAAATAATGTTACGGAGTAACATGAACGTTTTATTTTGGCTCTAAAGGCACACAGTTAAAAATACCCTAATAGGAAAAATGTGAAGGAAACATCTAATTAGACAAGATCTGTGAACACTGCAGTTATACTCAACAACCAGTTATAAATAAAACTCTACAGCCAAAACCAACTTCCAAATTATTTGTTACAATGAAAGCAACTTCCATTGTTCTTCCCAAGCCAGCCTGTCTGTATGGACCATGAGCACGAAAGGATGTCCATCTCAGTGATGGTCTTCCAGAACTCTAACCACAAATTAGATATCACACCAAAATTTAGCATTTACCAAAAACATCACTACAATTTTCCTATGTTCACTGCTACTTATATTCAAGATTTACACCAAACTGACTCCAATGGCATTCATTTTGATTAATTATGGCAAGACACATGATGACACACCTGACAAATAAGTTTGTTTTGGGGAAATGTGGATTTTGGCAAATTCTCAATCTTCAATTTATTGTTTTCATCAACCCAACCCCAGCTCTAATTTGGGAACATTTTATTTTGGTCAAAGAACTCATCTAGTAGAACAAGTCATACTTTGTTAGTTCTTGCCCAGGGAATAGGTGTGTTACTCAAATTATACTCTCACAGACCAGGAATAAAGAGTATAGGTTGGGAAAGAAAATCATTATTGGAGCTAGGCTTCAATTTAGTTGGAGACAGTGGAAAACACTGGCAAGATATTGGTACACTTGGATTTTTTTTCATACAGTGAAATATTGAAAAAAAAATTCAGCAAATGTAACTCTCATAATATTTTTAATGCATCCTATTGCAACAAAATACCCTATTTAATTTCATTTTATGTTTCACCTGCTAACATTATGACCCTTTGTCCTGAATAGTCTTTGTATTTTGAATATGTATTTTCTATTTGGCAAACATCTACTCTACAAAGGCAAATTTTATATTAAAGCTACCAGAATTTAATTCTCAAGTGTTACAGGAGATGCATTCTTTAATAACCCTTAAAATTTGTGAATATTACAGTGTTTCACATTTTAAGGAAAATTGCTGCAATTGACGTGTCAGTTTTGAGTAAAATTAGTGCTCATGAGAAGGCGCCAGGTTAATAACTCTGGAGAAACTTGTCTATTTTTGTTCCATTTAGATCTGTCAAAAGCCTGAATTTTTGTATTAGAAATGCAGATCCTGTCTAGCCTAGAAGATCAAGAGTTTGCAAAACAGTGACACTGCAAGAGTACGGAAATCAAGTTCAGACAACAAAAAAGCCAATTTCATTTGGGCCTCCCACAAGTTTTTTAACCCTTTTGAAGAAATATATCCAGAGCAGTAATTTGCCAGTTAACAGAACTTCATTCATTTTAGCCAACAGGTCAGCATGGCTGTTTCACTTAAATCACAGAAAGGGTCAGGAGTATCTCTGCATGGCACACAGAAAGCACGAGGCCCTCAAGGGATGCTGCTTCTGAATTACCAACAGCCAAATTAGGAGGATCTGAAAGAGAGAAGTCTAAGTTTCAGCTCTGGCCTGTCCTATCCCAAACACAAACAGACAGAAAGAACACAATTGATAAAAACTCTAAATACACTTTGTAGTTCAGTTTAACCTTGCAATATATTTAGTTTACAGTGCTTTCCCTTTCCCTACATATTTTTGGAGGAAAGAGACAAAGACATGTAATATTTAACTATTGAATTAAAATGTCTATAAACAATTACATAAACAACTTGACTGCAGTTTACTTTTGAGCTCTACAACCACATGAGCAGTATCTCTAAATGTAATTTCTCAGTGACTTCAGTTCCTCTATCATCTGTTGCCTGGGAATTCAGCACCTCTGGGAAGTATACAAATTTATGGTCTTCAGTTCAAAAAAAGATAATAAAATAGAAAAAGCCCCACAAAACCCAAAAAACTCTTACTATCAAATCTACTAACATCAACAAATGGTGTTCTTTTCCTCAAAATTTTTCAGACTTTAGCTGACACACAGTAAGTAGAAGCGCATTTGTGCATTCACCCCTTTCCAACAAAAATAACCACCTATAACTTCTCCCAGTGGGTAGCATCAACTTAAAAACAATCAGGAAAAGCTTTATAAACTAGCAGTGAACAAAAGATGTTTCTCGTGTCATGACGAAGCCAAAACTGACACAGCGGAGTTAGCAGGGCATTGTACTCCTCCTGAGCAGCTACTGCAAGCTTCAGCAAATGGAAAGACCAACATCATGATCCAATCACAATGTATTTCTGAGTTTAGGATCAAAGTGCCAGGCTGACAGATTTCTGCCAGCTAAAAAACAGGTACAGTCACTGTCAGGAAAAAAAAATAATTAGGTGTAGGACTAACGTGAAAATGAAGAGTAGTTTTCATTTCTGCCCTGGTTGACTCCTCAGTGCTAAGGCTGCAGTCCTGCTCTTCACACCATTCACATTAGAGACAAGGATGCAACCAGCACCTATGACTTAAAATATGGCAGACAAAACCAGAGTGGATTTACATATCACAGGACATAAATGAAAGCAAGTTAACATTGAAGCCTTCCCTTATACAAAACTCTTCACTGTGGTTTTCCAAAGCCTCATTTATCCTGGCAAGATTAAAAAACTGACACAAAGAAGCAAACATACAGGACAGAACATAGCACACACAATTCTTTACCAGATAGTAATAAAATAGCACTTTTTATAAAACCTCTGAGGAGGAGAGACACCAACACGGGATGATAGGCTTAATCAGTGCACTGCTGTGATGAACACAAGGTTGCTCACCATCCAGTGGTGCCAAGGGAAAAGGAGCAAAAAATGGAAGACAATACCTGTAAACTATGTGCCTCCAATTTACAGTTTCCTAGGAGGATTAAGGAAACATATTTTTCATTGCAACAAAGCAGCAGTCCAATTTCATCATCTTAAATAAGTATTAAATTTACCTGGCCAGCAATAAAGAGGGCAAATTTAGAGCTACTGACTGTGTAGCCATGAAGAAACTCTTAGTAACTCCTTAGTAACTGAAGTTTCATTAATTTAACTACATCTTCCACATGTAAGCAAACAAAAAATTAAATGTGCTGTGGAAATTACTTTACCTGTGCTTTTCCCTCCAATCCTTACACGTCTCCAGCTATTTACAGAGCACTTCTGTGTACTGGGCATTGATGTATTTCAAGTTGACTAATGAAAGCAATGAATGCTGGAACTGCAGCAATAACACATCTCAGAGATGTGGACATGCCAGCAGCAGCAGGGAATAACCTGGATTAGTGACATTCTGCAGGGAAACCAGGCACCTCCCAGTACAAGGGGCAATGATTTAAAGGTCAGGTCCCAGTGCTGACAGTCCCACCTCAATCAGCAGCGATTTAGACAGCACCAGACCATCTTGGCTGGATATCACAGCACGCCTCCAAATCTCTGTTTACAGCAGCACAGGAGTGCTGGGGTGGCACAGGCATCAGCCTCACTTCACTCATCAGGGAGCTGCAACCCTGCAGTCAGCCGCAGCACCGCTGCCTGCATCCAGAGCCACAACACAGCATTTCCCCTCAGCATCTCACTTTTCTGACATTTTGCATCTCTGCTGCCAGTTGCACTCCCTTTGTTCTAGCCCACTATGTGATGCCGTAAGTCACACATTAAATTTCTCTGATTTGGGAGAAAAAGACACCACATTCTTATTGTGCCCTCTCTGGCTGTCCCCCTCTCTGTGCTGCTCTAACTGCTGCATCCCTCCTCACCTCACATTCCCTCACTCTGCCTGGGACACCCAGCTCAGGACCTGGCTGTCCAGTTCCACCTCTTCCCTCAGAGCCTTTTCCCACATTAAGGTGTCCAGGAATATCCAGGACTGCTGATTCTCCCTTGTTACCATGTCTGCATTGCTGATATTTTATTTTTAAGAGAACCATAGGAAAATCAGCATGACAATGAAGAACAGTCAAGCCAATAATCAAAAACCATTTGAAATTAATTTCCTTAAAAGTATAAAATATAAACACTTGCACAGTAGGACAAGGAACAAAAGTTCTCCAACATCAAAATGAAAATTTTGTTTTTTCCTTTTGCTGAAGTAAGATATTATTGTAGCACCTCTAGATTTTTAGAAGCAAGTAATTTTTAAAAGTGTCCTTTGGTTTGTTGAGTTGAAAAATAAAAAGAGAGAGTGAGCATATAAAAGAGAAAAAAAAATAAATGTTGGGGTTTTCCGCCTTACAAATTATGCAGACATATACCTGAGATAAAACATGAAAACATCTGCTACCTGTTTATCTTAAAAACATTTAAATGCATAAAAATATTTTTGAGAACTTTTTCTAAGATTTAATTCTGCAAAGGCTTATGCATTTGATTGACCACATGAACAGTTTAGGTGGTGCAAGAAAACAAAATGTACATATCTGTGTAATTGCTCCCTAGGAACTGCATTAATTCCTAAAATACAGTCAAGTATTCTAGAAAAAAATCAAAGAAAAGTTCCTTTAGAGCTCTCTTATCCATTTTCAGTATTTGATCTGGTACAAACTGAGCAGAGAAACCTTAACTAAATTAAAAGTGCAAAGAATACAAGATACAGTGCCCAGACTTTTATACATCTTTTTCATCCATATCTGCAGATTTTTGTGCAATCTTCTCCCAAAATTCAGTTTATACCCATAATTTCAGGCTTTCTTACATTTTTTCCTGTTTCACCAAGGCAGGCATTCCAAATGTTCTTTTTTTGGTAGCTCCTCCTCAGTTTATGGTATTTAGCTTTGTGGTGCCTATAAAGTCAGATTTCACAGGAGACCCTTTTACACTATCAGATGTTGTTATTATCATACACATTTATGTAAGATTTTTATGTTTTCAGAAATAACAGAGACCAAAAACCTTCCTTTGTTATCACAGCACTATCCTGCAAACAAGATCCTTTTTTCCCCTATGAACAAGATTTTTTTTCCTCCCCTGCAGTTTGTCTCTTTTCTATATATTTACATCCATGGGATTTTGCTGGTATCCAGAGCTCTGGACAAAATTGTGACCTCATCCACATACAACCACAGTCATAAAACATGTGCTGGACCTGAAAAAAATCAGTAACTCTAAAAACAGTGACATAAGTAGAAGACTCATATTTACCATTTGGCTCAGAATATTCTGTGTCCATCATCAGCTATCAGCAGGGACAAAGCGAAGCGTCTCGGAGCACCAGCAAATGGGCTGCTTCCACTGAATAGTTTGGATGCAGTTTGACAATGAAAACACTTTTTAAAACAGAAAACAAGCAGGCAACAGCCGGCTGAATAGAGGGTGGAAAGCTCTAGTAAGCGCATTCTGTGGCACAGGCAGCTGCAAAATCACAACAGGCCATTCCCCTGGTTTGTCAAGGGATTGCTACGAGTTAACACAACTTGCAAACAATAAATATCATTCTGGTCACTCATAAAGGCCCATTAATTTTGTCCACGTTTATTAGAGATTGTATCTCAATTCATACATCTCTGTGTATAAAAGAGCCTGTCCTCCAAAACAAATTACATCAGCTCCTCATTAGTAAATATCTTTTGAAACAAAACTGGAGTCAAAGTTTTCACAGTTTGAAAGGCACAAGTAAAAACAGTAGTTTTAAATCAACTCTAAATGAAAGAACACTAGGGTGAAACAGCTATACTCCTAGCAATTGTACCAGGCAAAACACACATGCAGATGGTTTGCTCAATATCACTTTTTTGTGACAGAAGACTCAATGTTCCCCATTTGCATTAGAACAGCCAGACAAAATCACTGTGTGTGATAATTTGCTGTAGCTAGAGAGAATTTGCAATGAGAGCTTGAAAGTTTTCATAGCAACTCCCAGTGTCCCTGTGTGCATGAGGGATTAGAAAGGAGATGGACGCTTCCTTTGCTGGCTGCTCAAAACCAGTGACACAGGGCACAATCCCAATGCCACACACCTTGAGCTCTGTCTAGGCTGAGCTCCAAACTTCCTGACCTTTCCGTCCGTGTTTTTAGTTATTCATCATTTTTCTCTTGCCTAAACACCCTGCCCTCTCTTCCCCCCTCTTTTCCAGCTCTCCATTTGAAGCTGCTAATGTGGGTCATTCCATTTCTGGCAATGGATAGGTCTTTTGGGGGGCTTGAGCCGTATCAGTTTGGCTCTAATTTCTCTCTCTCTATTTTTTTATAAGTCATCTGAATGAAGGGCAGTTCTTACACACTAAAGATTTATCCAGATCAGTGACACTGTACACACATTACATACAATTTTTTAACACAAACAACTATAATTGATTGACAGAAAACTATTTTATACCTCAGTGCTTTTATGCAATAAAACTGAAGAAGAAGTTAAATAGAAAACCCTCAATGTAAGAAATTGTTTCTGACATGCATCAGGAACTGGAAGCGTACCACTTGATACATTTTACAAAGAGAAATGCCTACCCAGCAAAATCAATAGAGTGCAAGGCCAGTAGATAGGTCCTGTCTAGGACTGGAGTTTTCATCAGTACCTGAAATTCTTGAAAGGCTATAAAATGGAAAATGTAAACATCAAAGACAGTACAGATATTTTCTAGAACTCTTCTGGCTGCTTTCTGCAAGGGTATATGATAATGCACAGGTAGATACAAACCACAGCTGCCACAGCGCTTTCACTCAATTCCTCGAGAGTCTAAAGAAAGCAGATTCCATTAGGAAACAAGAGTACTTCAGCTAACTGCAAGTCTTATTACCATGCAAAGCTTTTCCAGAATAGATGGAAAAACTCCATTGTGTGCCAAACTCTCATTCAAACTAGCTTAACTCACAATCTATAAATGTGTAGTAATAATATACACAGTGAATATTTAAATGTCAGGTATGCTTAGCTAAGAAGGAAGTCCTTAAACAGCTGCATAAAAAAGGCAAAATGAAAGGAAAACTTTTGAGAATTACGTAAAAAGAGAATAAAGTATGCAAGTCACTACTGGAGATCAGAAATCTTACTCTACAATACGCGATGAGAGGGAAATAATTAAACATCAGATAATATGGTATCCCTGGAAAAACACTGGGGAAAACCACCTTGCCTAACTTCAGAAACACAGAAACAGAATGTAGCAAAAAAACTGAAGCCGCGCCTTTTGGCTAGTTTATTTCACCAATTAAATTTTATCCTTTAATACCCTAAGATGGCAACTGTTATTTTAAGAGCAGAAAACTGTAGCACAAAGTGAGGCCCTTGCAGATTCAATAAAGTTAGAAATTGAATTACCTATTATTGTTAAATGTCACTAGTATCTTCCACACACAAAGTAGATTTTGTAAGATACACAGTCACAGCAAAAAGCCCTTCAGTCTTTCTTGACAATCAAACTCAGCACTATCATCTTTATTGTCTCAAAACAACCAAAGTTGGAGGAAAAACCTGCTACTGTAGTCTCAGAGAAGCCTTCACCATATTATCAGCTACATAAATGTAGTGTGGTTGCTTTGAATTCCCTTATGACTAAAAATAGGGCATGAATCAATTGCTCACCCTCTACCTTGTCCCAAGCAGCAGGAAAAGGTGAGCCAATTGCCATGTTTATTGTATTTGATAAAACATAGAATGCAGACAAGATCATGGTGGTACCTGACCTGGGTACCAGCAGGTACACTGACAGGAATGCTGGGTTCTCCTGCTGCAGAGGGAGATCTTCCCAACAAGCAGAAGCATTTCCAGAAGCCCTTGAAAGGAACAGCATCTTAAAATATCTTTTCGGTATTTCCATGGCCTCTGAGGTTTTGCAGTCTCTTGACAGGATTGGTTTCTCTTTCCTCTTACTGCAGGTAACAGCCTGGCACAGAGGGAGGGTACAGGAGGAAATGCAGCCACCTGCTGCCAACCACAGCTGCCCCTCTCTCTTCAGGGACCAAAGGGAAGATGAAGAGGTACCATAAGAGCATGAAACACAAAAGGCTGAGAAGCAATGGCAAGAGCCTGAATCGCTGGTGGCTGAGCTCATTAAAAGAAAAGAAAAATTAAGGGAAAAATAGATGGAAATGTTCCTTACTCATATTAACAACATTTGGAATGCTAAACTAAACCTGACTCTAATACGCACATTTGTTAGAAGGAGACTTGCAGCAAGTAAGTACAAATCTCCACCCTAGAAGTACTCCCAAAAATTAGGTGACCAACCAGATTTCAGCCAGAATAAAAATTGTTTTATCTTGTTGATAAATCCTGTAACATGTAAGCATCTTTCCTTTTTTGAACAACAGGCATCACTTACAAACCTTAATGCATTTCATCTGTAACATTGCTTCCTGTTCCTGATAGGGAAAGGAAAATTCACAAGGCAAATATTTAGCTCCAGGCAACAGGCCAGTATAGCAACAGAAAGTTTTACACTTGTGCCAAGACTTCTTGGTTTCCTTTTAAAATGAAAATCGTGACAATTATCTTGATGCTGTCTGATGAATCAGATCTGTCTATATGAAAAAAAGACTTTTTTTGTTTCCAACACACTATTTTACAAGCTTATTTGCTTTCTTTTAAAAAAAGCAGCTTATGTACCAACTTAAAAGCTAATGTGCTTGCATGAAAACATTCGTAGCCAGTCAAGCCACAGAGATTTTCAGTCAGTAGACCTGAAATGTGAATTGAAAGAGATACAGAATTTCTCTAAGGGGATGAATTTAGAGACAGTTTTCAAAAAATACAGTTACTGCCTGCTGTGTTCAACATTTTCCAATCTAAGCTATATATCTGACTGACTTGTACTGTCAATCCTTGGTAATGTCAGCATTTCAAAAACTGCTGTGCCACAAATTAAAGCTTCAATTAAACTTGAAAAAACCCAAGTACTTCTCATGCTATGGCCATGCTGCTTACCACCACAATTCTAAATTTAAGATTGTAGTTCTGATTCTCTGTCTCATACATGCTGGATTTGTTCTGAGGTGGTCTTAACACTACTCTTGGGTTGTTTTCTCACCAAGCATGGAAAGTGCCCTCTGATCTGCAGGTAGGAGTATGAACTCTGCTCATTTTTAATCCCTGTTTTAACTGTGGTCTCCCACTGAGCAGCAATTTAAGAAAGGCCAAGGTCATTCCAGTTTGCAAAAAGTTCTGGCTCATTTCCAGTAGGTTTACTAAAGCCCAAGTTATCCTGTTATTTTTCAATTTGCTAAGATTCAGGAATCTATTCTGTTTCTAATGTGTATTTGTTTCCATTGCCTTTGCAGCTCTTTCCCCAGAAAACTGCTCCTGGCTCTCATGACCATGCTTCTTGACCAGCAAATTGCTCCCACTGGTAAAGCCAAATCCAAGAGTACTACAGGTACAAAAGTTCACAGCAGAGAACAGCATCTACATTTGGGCAAGGACTTACCATTTCCTGGTGTTCTGCCTCTCCCTCCTTCTCCCCTGCCTGGCAGAGCTGCTATTTCACTTTCTGCTCCCAACAGAAGGAGTACACAAGCGTATTTACAATGAGTAAACTCTTGTTAAACCCAGTGTCATATGCAGGGTTCAAACCCCATCGTGCACAGAACCCAATTCTTTTGCCAGTCTTTTCCCCACTGTGAATTACCAAAATTCATTACTGTCAGAATGGAAGCAAAAAAATAAGGTAAATAAATAAATCAAGATTACTTGACAATTAACAGGGAAGCCCTTGCTGTCACCCAGCAGCTTCTCAGCAACCTGTCCCACTGCCGTAGACACAAGAGATCTCCAACACTCACTGCTTACACTGTTGCTTTACAGAAACATTATTTTCTGTATAGGCAGAAAGACCCTGAAACCAGATACTCTGCAGCTCTTCAGCTGGTGCTTGTAATTCTTTACAGTCCATCCCCCAACAGAGAGAACAGCACCCCTAAGAAGTATTTCAAGCCCATTTCAAAAGGAATCATACATTATGCAAAGCTCCTTTCACAACAGATACCAGGGCTAGAGATCCATGGTAGAAAGCCAGTAGATCTATGAATAAAATACAAAACCAGGACTCATTGCATTGGATTCTGTGTTTCCCTCAGCCATTCACTTTTTATATTATCCAGACCCAAATCTCCTGCCCTTAAAAAACCCTGTGGTCAGACATGCCCCTCTGCGCCATACAGTGTTCACATGATTGCATACCCGAGATACTTGTAGACATGATGACAATACCTAATTTTAATTGTTAGATCTATATCCGTGAGTTCGCTTTATTTTCTTAATACACCTGGTATTAGGCCAATGATTGCAAAACTACCCAGTCCAGAGCTTCCTTTTTACTGGAAAAGTTTCCACTGACTGTAGTTAATTAAATTGAATTCTAGCAATTAAAACTGACTTTTTTTGGACTTCCTTGGTAAGAACTATCAAAAATCAGTTTTGTCCAACCAGAACTTTAGACCTGTGAGAAATGGAATCCTTGTGTTCTCTTAAGCTTGCCCCATCAAAACCTCATCATAAAAACCACTGTTCTTCTGAACATGCTCCATCTGGAGCTACAAAGGATCAATGCCCAAAACCAAACTACCAGGGATGATACACAGGGAAGAATATTGAAAAAAAAAAATTATAACCAGAACACAGTGTACAATTACTCCTGCAGCATTATATTATTTGTGGCTGAGTTCTATTTCTGTTAGCTTTTAAGTGGACTCAGTTAAGTATAATTTCTATATTTGACCTCCCCTGAGATGGCCTATTATGATTTTATGAAGTCAGTGTACATTTCACATAGCAGCTAAAACTGGAGAAAGTGGAGAAAAGCAAACCCTTGAGTGAAAACAAGCCAGAGGATACTACCACAGACACTGTGCTGGAGAATGCAGAGATTGCCTTTTCTTCTTCATTTTTTTCCTCCAATCCCATTCATTATTTCATTGAAAAGATAGACCCTATATTTCAGTATGAATAGGCAAATCTTAAAAATAAAAATGCATGGGTATTCCTCTCAAAGCATACAGTAACCACTATTGGGAAAGGGAAATGAGCAAGGTTGGGCATGCTAAAATAAACATAAATATATTTCAATCTTTGGAAGTTAAACAGTCCTTCAGAAGCGTCAGGAATCAAACATTTCATCATGAATGAATTATACATTACTTTTACTTTCTTCTGTGAGATCTTAACCAACCCCAGGCATGACGAGGAACAAGAAGGGCAGCAGAGAAACGCTCTAGTAGCAGGAGAGACATACCCATGCACAGCAGAACATCTGCTTTTTCTGAAATGCCACATTCCAAGCCTAAACCAGGAATCACTGCAGTATTTGCTGTAAGTATCAGAATTTGTACAGAGGAATACAGGCACTAATTCCCATGCTTACAAGCAGATTACCTGTGCACCCACATAGTCTTAACCAGGCTCCAAGGTTTGGTTTCTGTCTCTCCACAACGGCCATCTCATGGCAGGTGTTCTATCTGGCTGTTAAAAAACAAACAAGAACACTCTCCTTTTCCTTCTCCTACTCTTGCTACTTAAATCAGATATCTTCTTTTATCATTTCCCCTGGCGTACCCTTCCTGCACCCCCAGTGCTGGCCTGCCCTCTTGTATCTCTTTGAGTCACCTGAGGTCTCCTTCCCTTCAAACTTCCCTCTGCTCCATCACACCCTCCTGCCAAGCCTCCCTGCCTGCATGGTGTAAGATCACAGCAGAATGCTGCCTACAGGTGTTTTTGTAAGACATGGGCCTTTGCCTTACTATTTCTTCTGCAGTACCACACTTAAAACTCCAATTTGGGGCATGATGAAATAGGTAACAGCAAGAGAAGCAGCTGGTGCTCCAAGTTCAGCTGAACACAGCACTCCTGCATAAAAATGTGGATTAAAAACTCCCATCCTTCCCCACTGCCTTGCTTGCCATGATTCACCTCTTGCTCTTGGACAGACAAAGGGAAGTGCTGGGCAGGAAACTGCCCCAGTGGAGGATGCACCAGCCTTCTCCTCATCCCAGCTTTGCCTTCAGCCACAGCAAAGGAATGCAGGTTGCAGCACTGGGTTAGGAGTGGTTATTAATGGTAACAGGACTAAAACAGGAACTGGAGAGAGGCCTTGATTTCAACAGGAAGAACTGAAGAAATGCACTCTTCACTGGATTGTTCAGTGCTTCCTATTAGCTCACTTGAATTAGACTTCCTAGTAAATATAAGGGCATGGGAAGAGTTTATCCCTGTTTATGTTAGCAATTAATGATAGAGCAGGAATTAGGAGACTTGTGAGTCTACTCCAGTGCTCAGCCAACCGAACAATCTCATGCAAACGTGACATAGCTTTCAATGGCATGCTGCTCTGCTGCTTACAAAATGTCCAACTCTTACTTTATTGTATTCAGAGAAAACCGCAGAGCGGGATAAAAACTGCAGCAACAGAAGGCAAGGTTAAAAGAAAAACCTGAGTCCCAAAACCAGAGCTCTCTGCATTTTTTGGTTGTACACTCATGTAAATAAAGCTCTACTTACAGAGCAGAGACTAAATATTACCAACCTTGTGAAACCCCTAACAGCCCTCCCTCCACACAGTACTCACAGGCAACCCGCAAATGCATTTCCCTGAAGCCAAGGGGCATGAAGGATCTGACCCTCGTGCTGGTCAGTACTGGAGCACTGGTTCACATCCAACACAGATCACTAGTGGTCAAACCACACAACAGCTAGTCCATTTGGTGAGGCAGTATTCGATCAACTCATTCCCTGGTATTGGGACTGCAATCACAGATGGGACAAGCATAGTAAATTCACACTTGCTCAATAGATGCAAAAAGATCTACCGTCTTTGACAACACTGGTATCCAAAGCAGAAGTCCACACCATGCTAAACTCCAAGAAATCAAACAACATTGCTGAGAAATCTACAATCTGAGTGCTCAGGACAAATGTTAGGAATGACAAGCCATTAGGGATAGGAAAAGAACCATCATAAATTTTAAACATTTCCTTTGAATAAACAATTTTCTGTTAGTGACACTAAAAATGAAATAAAAACTTCAGTGTTTTGACTGTGGTTGGGAGATGACTTTGAGACAGGCGGTCTTCTTCTGAGGAGAAAAAGTTCCAAAAAGTGACCACAACTCAAAACATCACAGATATACAGCCTGTGGGGTGTCACCAGCTTCCCAATTGTCAGACAGTTTCCCAAGCTGTTTAAGACTAGCCTAAGAAATGAACACACGCATAGAAGTGGAACCAGTCTAAAAAACAACTCTAATGAAAAGCAGTTAAGCAATAATTTACACAGGGCAGTAAATAGCTACCCACCAATATGCCTACTCCTACCAGCACGTCTATTAGTTATACTATAGCGTGCTCCCAGCTAAATTCTCTATATAGCCATGTCTGCAAACACAGTCAGGGGAAAGTGTGCTGAGTAATAATCTCCCCATCCCAAGGGCAATTTCAAAATCAGGCCCCATGTGCACCCTACATGTAGAAGAGAGATAATATTAAAGGGTACACTTGTTATAATACTAATTTGTCCCAACAGGACAGGTTTTTGGGAAGTATCAACACCAAAGGAAAACATACAGAACAAATGAAAACAGGGTAGAGATGTGCAGTGGGGGAGGGGTGGAGAAAACAAGCAGGAAGAGGAAACTTGATTTTAATGCAAAAGAAGATGAGACACCACTGAATAAGGCAGATGGAGTTGAACTCAGAGAAGGAGCACTCCTCCCACCCTGGCTCCCAGACAAGCAGGATTATGGGGGCAAACTAAAAGCCCTGAATTTCCAGCAAAACAGAACAAATCAAAAACACGACAAGCACAGACCTGCCTGTTTGGTCACTAGCACTAGCTTCTGGTTGAATTAAACCCACTATTTGTGAAAAACCATATTTAAAAAAAAAAACTTTTTCAATTCCTATTAAAGCAGTTGCAAACAGGAAGGGGTAATACTCTGTCTTCTACTTATTTAGTATCTAGAGGCATCTGCTGTGCCCTGAACTCCGAACCAATTAACTTGTGCCACTGCAACACAAGTCACAGACAGTTGTACCAGGCTGGGAAGTTCAGGGACTCAGATTTTCAAGACTTAGGCATTTTTAATTAGAGAGTTGTAATGCAGACTAACATTGAGCAAAACTAGTTTAATTTGCATTTAATTGCAGCAGTAGATCAAGCAACTCTGGTCTGGCATCAATTT
Source organism: Donacobius atricapilla (assembly GCA_013397315.1). Classification (NCBI taxonomy): domain Eukaryota; kingdom Metazoa; phylum Chordata; class Aves; order Passeriformes; family Mimidae; genus Donacobius; species Donacobius atricapilla. The sequence goes on along the minus strand of WBMY01010094.1, from coordinate 629,412 downwards.
CAGTAGAGGAAACTAATGAATACTCAAGGTGTGCAAGAGAAACAGGAATTTCAGCTAAGTGAAAATTCCAGTCCTTACAGACCAAGACAAGAGATGGTGAGAGAGCAGGGAGGAATGCAAGAGAAATACAGGAAGCAAAGTTTTCCATTTTGACATGCCAAAAATACTTGGTCATCTAGGTAAAGCAATTAGATTATTAAATTACATGGAATCAAGAACACAGATCTGGATACACAGAACTTTCAATTATTAATAGTTGCCTTATTATTAATCAAGAGACATGAATAAGAAAAAACAGAACAGAACAAAAAAACTCCCAGAGTGCAGACCAAAACCCACATCAATCCAAACCAGCCAATGGCCCTAACTCCCAGACTATAAAGTCTTCGGGGCTTCTTTTCCAATTTTTTCCTTTCTGGTCCCGTGACTTTCACTTCAGCAGGAGGTAGAGAAAGGGATCCTATTTCTTACCTGCCCAACAACTGAAGCTGGTGCACTTGGACTGCCTTCAGTCTGAAGAAATCACTTAATGAAAAGTACCCATCATTGTCCTAAAGAAGTTAAAAAAGAAAAGAACCCCAAGCTAACAAACCAAGGAGAGGGATATCAACTGAGTTTAGGCATTCAGGGTTACCGTGCAAAGTAAGTTATTGGACAGCAAGCCCAGGCTCCCAGGCCCAGCAACCTCCCAAGAAAATGCTTACTCGTGTATGGTTGGATAGTAAGAAAATACCAGATAACCTGGTAGAAACTCTTTATTTCACATCTTCAGAGTTATCTCAGTCTGGCTTTTTTCTGTGATCACTTTGGTGCTGATCTGGCACACTGGAGAGAGGATGGAAGCTGTTAAGGTGGGCACTGCTGAAGTGAACAAACCATGACACCTCCAGCATGGACACTGCCCCTAATACAGAAAAACTGTTGTCCCTTCTGCCAGAAATCTTGCCCTTGGGTTAGCAGGCTGAATTAGCACTGCACCTTCACTGGATCTGGCCCAAGGATCCTGCAGCAAGAGCAGGAGGAGAGGACTAAGGGTGGCAACAGCCTGCAGCTATGAAGATCAGGTATGGTGGGCTAAGCCCTGCCAACAGCTTGCTACCACCATCAAAAGGGGCATTACTATTCTTCTACATATTCTTGGGGTCATAATGCATCTGAAAAAGGCCTGAAACATTCCATCGGTGCTTTATTACCGCTGCCTCACATACATGGCCCACACCAAGCTCTTCTGGTGTATTAGGTATGGCTGGGCATTTTATGCCAGTGTAGATGTTCCAACAGATAAAACCTACTGAAAAGACCCAGAAGCCAGTCTGAAGCAAAAATCAGCACAGACTGAAGTGCAATGTAGCTTTATGCAGAGCATCATTCCAACAACTAAGCACTGCACCTGCCAGGGAAGACATATTCATGAATTATGGTGTGAAATAAGCACTCTGTACAGGATCAGGCAGCAACCATACCCCTCATACTTTAGGCCAAAACAGTAAGAACTAGCATATAAATCCCTCTCCCAGTAACTACACAAATCTTCCTTGTTACTGTTCTAAAAATCCCACCTCAATCTTATGAGCTTATTAGAACCTTGCAGGCAGCTCAGGAGCCACTGCTGACACCAGTGTAGTGACAACTCCAGCCTGGTGTCTGAGGGCAGCTGGTGCCACCTCCCTCAGCCTTGCAATGCAGCTGCTGCAGGGCTGGAGCCTCTCTGGGCTCTCCATGATAAGGTAGGTAACAACCATGGCTGTAAACAAAAATAACACAACAAAAATACAACATCACAGGCAGAGGAAAGAAAAAGCAAAACCAAGAATTTTCAAAGCTTTCTACTGATATATGCATAAACTAAAATAATCAAAGCACCTGCAAGCAGCAGGCACAGACTTCATTTAACAGGTGATGAAAGACACTTATATTATTTGTATGAAGGTACAAGGCTTCTACGGCAGCAAAGAAACCAGAAATAGAACACTTGTTATCAATTCTGTGCTCTAAACTGATACCTCATTGTTTTTATCTCTCCTATATTTTTTTTCTTACTGACTTCATTTTAAACAAGATATAATGACTAACAGATGCTACAGCAGTGCAGTCCTCAATGAAAGGGTAATTAGCAGACGAAAGTTCAGCAGTTGTTTCTGGTTACAATCAGATGAGCTGTACACTCCCTATCCCTTAAGTGAAGGACACAGATGAGCAATCCAACCTCCACCTCCATTCTCCACTGTAAGGCAGTACAAAGCAGTACATATTGAGTGGGACCTGGAGGTACAGAGATAACGAACCTGAGTGGTCTAGGTTTGTTTTAGGTTTTTTCTCCAGAATTTAGTAATTGCAAATACTTACAATACTAGCTTTGCCAAAATGTTAAGAATATTCACTGCATATAGTAAAGCTGATGAAAAAAATCAGTGCTAGGCATCTATGTTGACCAGTAAGAAATATGTATTGCACAGATTCATCGCTCTTTATTCATAAAAACCTCTACTTTTTCTGTTGTAAATAAAGCTTATAAGGAGATAACTCCTGAAGCTCTGCTGAGCTTCAAAATGTAAACAAATGAACGGAACTACTTGATGAATGTGGAGGAACTGCAACATATGAATGAATGCAATGTATGGCTGCAAATAACTCTTAACCCAGTGTAGCTAATATTCGATTAACTCAGTTGGTCAGAGCATGGTGCCGGTAACGCCAAGGTTGTGGGTTCAATCTCAAGATGGGCCATTCACTTAAGAGCTGGACTTGATCCCTGGGGGTCCCTTCCAACTCAGAATACTCTGTGATCTGACTTACTAGATAGCTGTCACAGTTTTCACTGCCATTTAGCTAACCTTAGAAATATGTCAAATTGGGCTTGTTTGCCATTTCTCCTTCAGGGTTCAGTTGCCAAATACTTAAACTACGACCATAAAAACAAGCAAACAAGATATAAAATAAGAACAGCTTGCTTAGTCCTCATAATTGTTCAGCTGAACTTTAGTTCCTACAGGAGTAAGACAAAGCGCCTCAAAAGATTACAAATGAAGAGTCATTTCACAAGTGTAAACTAGAGTAACACCAATACAGTTGAAAATACCACTGTTGTCAAACCCCTGGTGATGAGACGTTCAGTGTTTCAGAAATAAAATAGCATTACTTTGGGGAATTGTATTACCCAGAACAAATTTCACCCGGCAGTAACATTAATGACTCCATACAGGCAATCGGGCCACAAATGCTTATAGATAGCACGGGAAGGAGATTAATAAAACTCAGCCTGTGATTTCTGAATCAGTTTTGAGAGAAACATAACAGCTTACAATGTGTTCTTTTGGGGAAGGCAGGGCTTGGGAGACAGTGCAGCATGTTTTGTTTTAAGGACTGTGAGGAAAGCTTAAAAAAACCACAAAAAACCCCACAAAAATCCCCCCCCCNCCCCCCCCGAAAACAACACTCTAAAAAGAAAAGAAACCCAAAACCCATCACCAGTATACCTCTGATACCAAAGACAATAAATTACTACTTAATGGTATTTAAATCAAGAAAACCCTATTTTAGATTAATACATATATAAACAGATAGCAATTTTTCCCCTCTAAACAACAAAATACCAACCCACAAGCTGACCAAAAATCCTGAAAATACATACCATTAACTGCTCTACAGAGTTAAAAATAGTTCAGGACAATTTACTCAAAACCATTTACTAAAGAAAATATGAAGCCTTATATTTAAACACTTCAGTATTTATTATATCCTCTGGGAGTGGTTATAGAGAGCTGAACTACATACCAGCTTACAGCAAAATAACTAAATCTGTTTTCATTTCACACTTTGTGCTAATTTTCAGGAAATCTGCATGTGCACATTTATTTTGGAATCAGATACTTTTTCAAAATGTTGTCACTGGCATTCAAGAGGTGGAAAGAGGCACTGCTAACACCAAGTGGTTATAAGGCGATGGAGGGCTAGCCAGCAAAGTACCACAGCTGACTCCTATTTGATGTTACTGTCTTGAGTGCCACCAATACCAAGGGCTGTTCTAGCTCCTAATTTTGGGCAGTATTTGGCCATGCTTGATCAAATCATTCCCTCCATTTGCTCATCACAAGTTGCAAGATGGCCCATGCACGTCCCATGCTGCCTCTGGGCCAGCAGTGATTTTGTGCATCTTTCTGTGGAGTTATGGGAGCACCTGCTTGGGATCATTGCAGCTTTTTTATCTCTTGCTGTTGTTATATACATACCAATACAGAAGAATGCAAAGCCGATGACTTTTTAAATGAATGCACGTGTGGACTAATGTTTCTTTCCTCAACCTTTAAAAAAAAAGCACCACATGTTATTTTCAGAGTTTCATAAACTCCAGTTCTGTATAGCATTTGCTTTCTTGAAATCCAAACCCATTTTAATGTCCTGACTTAAAGCTGGAGGCTGGTGGAACTACTACAGCTGCATCATCTCTTCAATGATGGTGGTTTCCTCCTTGCTTCTCAGTACTCCCCTGCATATCTGATCATCAGGTTCACATATGGACCAGCTGTGGGCCAAGCAAAATACTACAGCAGGAAGCTACTGGTCACCAGGTGAATCATTTGGAAAGATCAGTCTCCTCCTACAACAGAAAGGCAGTGCTGCCCTGGATGGTGGACCACGGATGTGGGCATCCCTACAGAAACTCCACCCAACACACAGAAATGCGGCATTACATTCTTATGTTAGCAAAAAATTCTCTTCATTTTTAATAACTATTTAAGTCCCATTGCTACATCACCCTAGTATCTTAAGGTCTGTGCTATGGCCCTCTGAAGAAAACCAAACACCAGGAAATCAATCAGCTGTGCTTAACACTGGTCATGTTAGTCAGCTCATCACAAACAGATTAGGGCTGATTTCATTTATGTTTGCTCCAACACCAAAACCTTCTCAGCAGCCAAGAAGAAACCAGTTCATAACCAAAGTGAGAGTAGTCGCACCAGCAGCCTGCTGGATAATCCTGGACTGCCACATCTTGAGGGGGCTGCTGTAAGCTATCATCACAGAGCTGCTACTGACACAGCATGGATGGGTTCAAACGTCTCCTGCCACAATGGGCACAGGAAATTCAGACCTGAAAGCCACTGCTGCCATGTGCACAGGTCCAAAAACACAGCTGGCATGATACCACTCAAAAAGTTGACCGAGGAGTGCAAGACAAAGCCCAGCACCAGGAAACACGACTGTGATAGTGCACATCATAGGTGAAAAGGCGAGCGCGTTAGCAGCCTCATCGCGGAGGCCTGTTTGTGGGGCAGCAGTGAGCTCGAACAACTCATGCAAGATAAGCACAGGCTGCCTGCCTATCTGGATTGGAGATCTCACACTTTCATGTGTTCAAGTATGCCTTCCTTTACCACAACAGATATTTCATGGTATTTCCTTTACACCTAAGTAGAAAAACTGTTTTCCCCATCTCCTGAGCAGGACTCCCATGACAACGCTGATCTCAGCACTCCAGCACAAGAGGTATCCCTGTCCTGCCTCCAACCTCCTCAGAAAGGCTATGCCCTGGCAAAGAAAACTGATGGTCTTCAGGTATTAGTACAGATACCATGAACCCTGAAATTCAATTTTATATATATACAGAAAACTTCTACATGTTCAGCTCAGTGTTTGTCCATTTCCCTTTTTTGAGTTGCCAGCAAAAACTACTCTGAGAAATTTAGAACTTCATGTAAAGAAGAAAAATTGTTAATCATTCTGCTGCCAAAAAAAAATCTTTATTGAGGTACTCAGAAATGGAACCCTATCATACCATCTGAAGTGTATTACAGCAGATTTTCACAGGCAGCAGTTGGGATTAAGTACATACCTCTCCATTTGGTATTTTTCACTTTGCAGCCTTAATCTAATTTCTTTGAAGACACTCAACTATTGTTCTGGCAGAAGCATAAGGAATAATTTATAGCAAAGCCTCAAAATTTTAAGTCAGTGGGAGTTAAACACAAGGCCCTAAAAATTCTACAACCTATCTCAGAAGCTATGTAAAATATTTTTCCCATTAGCACTTCTCACATCTAAAATTTCAAAAGCCACTGCAGACATTTTCATGTACCATTCACAGACTTTTTATTGGGAATCCTTCTGAGATTCATATTACATAACTCAGCTGGGATAAGTATTTGAGAGCAATTAATCACTGGGGATATCACATACACATCTTCAGTGAAATTTACTTAACCAAAGTAAAAAAAAACATTCGAGCCACAGAGTTCCTCAGATGTACCTCAAAAAGTAATTTTAGTATGTATATCACCATCCTTTACCAATGTATGTGGTAAATCCATTCTTTGATTTGTTTGCAAGGGTTTGCTATAATTAATCAAAGCAGGAATTTTTGAAGGAGGCTTTTCAGGACTGTTAAAGCTGAAGGAAAGATTCCAGCACAGGCATTAACCAGCCGAGTAACAAGAAGGCAAGCTGGATTTGAGGGAGCAAGCATGTCTCTGGGCACACACACAGCCATGCAGATGAACAGGAAATCCAAGACATCTTTGGGCCACTGCAATATTGATCATTAGAGAGGGTACTTTTATGGTGATTTCCTACAGCAGCAAAATAATAGAAACGCTAATTCCGTACAGTGCTGGAGTAAAAATCAGTGCCTTATATTTAAAGGTCTACGGAATGTTGCAGGAAATAATGTAATTACTTTCCTTTATCCACTAAAGTCACCTTAATCATCACAATTGTCCCAAGTCTGCAAAACAGCAGGCACTTCTACTCCCTTCCTCCTCAGATCTGGTGGATAGATTTGGCCACCAGTGCTCTGTGCATCAAAGCCAAACAGATCAAAGTACAGTTCAACAGAAGGCAAGCCAATTCCAGACAGATCTTGCGCAACCTATGAACTGGAAGGCAGCTCAATCCCTTGGGATTTCCTATTTCCCCTGTGTTGAGATGCAGGCTCTGATATTAGTTTGTATGGACGTGGCAGTTGAGCTTTGAGTTTTCTTGGTTAAACTGTAAAATGGGAATTCTGCCATCCTCAAAACGCTTTTGAAAATCCTGAGTAAGAACATCTTCAGCTACAGCTATGGCCACATCTACGCTGTGGCTCACTTTGAAGCATCAGCCTTCTAAGAAGGGATGTTGCTCTTCCATTCAAGGATGATGGTGGTGGTATTTTCATACAGAGGTTTCTCATTTCTTTGTGCATCAGCCCATTATTCTGCACCTGCAAATACAGTACTTCCAGTGTCCAAGATCAAGATCTGTCTCTACAAGACTTGCAGAGGAAGATCTCTGATCTTCAAGCAAGCCTCAATCATCCTAAAGGAGATCTTGCAAGGATACACTACAAGACTGCTGTAATTACTGGAGGTCTCATAGGGATGCTGGCAACCATGAGCACTCTCAGCATCTGTAGTACCCATAGGATTTAATCCGCAGTATTTTAACGTCTGTTGATTTTTCACATTCATTTTGGTTTTTCCCTAAAATCCCCTCTAGCAAAATAAGTGACATACCCCTCCCTTTTTATGTTTATTTTTCATTCAGAAACAAACCAAGCCCCCCACTGGCAACACTGAGACAACACACACGAGAGTCTAACTTGACTTCAAGATGACTGCAGCAGACAAAACTTCATTAGTTCAACGGGACTGATGCCTGCCTCATGCTAATTTTGTTTCATTTCAGTCCATCCCTGTCCATTTGTGCCATCTGTTCTTGTAACCAATTGTCCTTTTCCATCCACAGCAAAGCAGATTAATTAATTAAACACAAAGGATGCAGCTAGATGAGCTTTAAAGGTCCCTTCCAACACAGACAAGTTTAAGCACAGGTAGCCACATTCCCCCAGTTTCTGATCTCAGGACCCCCCAGGCCACTGGCAGAAGCCCAGCGGGGAGCCCAGTGCCAGCCCAACACAGCAGGGCTACAGCTCTACAGGAGTCCTGCTCTTACACCACACTCAGTACTGAATATTAATGAAGCTTGATTAAAAACACAAGGGCAATCCCTAGTTAGGGGGAACTCTGCTTTCAGATTTCAGTATTGCAAAATATGGCCTCTAGAGTGTGGTTGCTACTTCCACTGCTGCTAATTCCCTCTCCTCCCAAAACAATCTCTCCCTGTTTTTATAGCATTTCAGTGAAGAAGCAGCTCCGAATTTTGACTAAAAAGCAAACCTGTGATAGCTAGAGGTACTGAAATAAATGGAAAGTTGGAGGGGGATAGGGCCCAAAAAGGGTTTTTTAAATAAAAAAGTAGGTTTTAAAAGATATACCACAATCTGCACAAAGCAAGTTGTTTGCAGAAAGAAAACAAAAGGAATACAAGAGCATTTCCTATGCAATAGAGAGGCAAGATATTTATCTAAAACATTACTTGATTAGAAAACACCGGGAGACATCCTCCCACTGAAAGAAAAAAAAAAAATAGAAAAAAAACCAAAACTTACCTACACACTTTTGCCTTCTCTCCCTCTCCTACATCTTCACTATTATAAACAAGACTCCCAAAGTGCCAGCCTCAGCATTTTTATCTCCTGAAGCAGCAGACTCTTGCCTATGAAGGCAGCACTTCAGAGTAAGGATGGACTGAGCTCTGAGGATGTGAGCATGGGGGAGGGAAGCTTCAGTATTACAACCCATCCATCAACCACTTCTATAAAGCTCTTTTGTTCCAAGTTCATACTTAGCAACTCAAGGTCAAAACTGATGCTGGAAAATGCAAATCGTAAGTCAACCCAGACTTTCACCCCATGTGTCCTCTTGACCTTAAATACAAACAAGAAACAGACATAAAGAAGTTTCAGCTACATGACCTATTTATATAAAAATGTGCATTGAGAAATACTAGCAAAAATTACTGGGGGTTAACCTACACTACTACTGATACAGATTAGAAAAACAAAATCAGAATATCTGCATTTAGGATAAAAGGCTCTTACTTTATTGGCTTTCTTCTACTTTGGGCAAAGTCAATTTCACTTGGTAGGGCCTTTTTTTTTTCTTTATTGTTTGTTGGGATTTGATTTTTTTAGTTTTGAGTTGCCTTTTTTTTTCTTTGAGAGAGGAACACACAAGGTTTGATTGAAAGCACCACAGGGAAAACTAACTGGTTGAAAAAACCCTAACCTTTTCCTCTCTGGTACAAAACAAAGGAACATGTCTCTATTAGCCTTTGTCTTTAAGAAGTCCTGGGCAGATGTTGGCAGCCTTTGCAAAGAAGAAAAATAGTAGGTATCACCAATAAAAAGCAAGGATTTCACTGCAGCCAAGAAAACAGGATGTATTCCACAGGCTATAACTATTCTCCTTAGAAACACAATACCGAGAGAGAAAAAAAAATCATTCATTACACTCAAATACTTAAGAGCAAACTTTTCAGTGAACCCCATTTTTGCAGGATTACACAGCAGAAAGCAACAGAGGTGCCAAATACCTGACTTTACAAGCTTATCCAGTGGATATTTCCCAGAGGTGCTGTAACAAAAATCAATTTACACGGACAACAGAAAGACAGCGTAAGACAACAGAACTCTGACACAGAACTCTGATCTGGTATTTAAAATCTCAATTTTAGATGATCTGGCAGTCTTTAGAATTGTCATCACAAAACTTCTTGGAGTTTTATTTTAAGACCTTATGTATCACATCTTTCATATGGGAAAAGTCCTGCCAAGAGCTTTAAATACAGATGTATTGAATGCCAGTTTGGCTTCCTTCATGTGAATTTGGACAATTTTAACAAGAGTTTATGAACTTGCATTGGGAAAAAAAATGCATAATGATAGCTTCCCATCCATGCATGTAAGTTATAACTTATGCAAAATACTAGATAATTCTGCAGTCTAGCAAAAACATTTTAAAACAAAACAATTTCTCTCCAATAGCTTTGATTTGGCCCTTAAATCACAGCTTTCTTCTAAAGCACCATCACACTTAGACAGTCCTGGCAATTAAGTCAGCCTAAAGGGTTGCTTACTTATGGGAAGGATAGGAAAATGTGTTTAATTAGCAGCAACTCAGGCTACTGAGGAACTGCTTTATTTGATCAACTGCTGCTGTGAATGATCAAAAAGGTGTTTCCTGTAATTCTCATTGGAGTTTGCTTGCTTGCCCCAAGCAAGATGAAGAACAGAACTATATGGTATGTTTTCCATCCTCCTTAATAAAGCTCCCATCAACAAGCAAAAAATAGGGTACTGTAGTAATGTAACCTAGATCCTAGACAGTTTCCAAAAACCCAGCCAAGGATCTTTGTCAGAATTTCAAAGAGAAGCCGCTGCTGAAATTCTTAAGCATGCGGAAGGGTTGTTCAGGACTCCTCCTGCGAACAGTGAATGCTTTTCACTCCCTAAGAGAATATTGCCAACAGGATCTGTAAGGTGGGACACTGAAAACAGTTTCCACTTTCTCCACTGGAGACAGTTTCCATCTTTCTGAGAGCAAGTTTATTACCTTGTCTTTCATCAGAAACAACAGGTATTCTTATGCAGAGTATTAAAGCTCTTCCCAAGAAGTACTGCAAGGTTGGATATCCTCAAGTAAATAATTATAAGTAAATATAAAAAAAAATATTAGTTTTTAGAATGTGATTTTTGGCTCCCAGCTCTATAGTTTGATTACCTAATTAACATCTTGGCTCTATATCTTGACTAACTAACACCTTCCCTTGCCCATCCTTTTTGAAATAAATGTGCTAAGACAAAGTCACAGTTTAGGAATGGTATTTTTCAATTTAGCACTCCTGCTAAAACCACACCACTGCTTGCTTCCCCCCTCACTCTAACTGGAGGCACAGGTGGAGATAAGAACAAGTAAGTGGAAACAGCAATGAGATAAGAAAACAAACAGCAGCAATATTAATAGCAAAAGGTATAAGACAAAGAAACAATTTACATGGAAAGCCATGACAATAAGCAAATACCAGATGGCTTCTTTTGCCTCCTTTTCTTAACTGGGGGAACCCCTTCTCCCCAGGAGAGAAAGAGAGAGCAAGAGCGACTTCCTTTCCCCCCTGCCTGCAGCAATGGCCTGAGGTGGTACAGAATAATGTCTGGGTCCTGGCCACATGGCCACATCCCATCTAAAAATTACCCTGTCCTGGCCAAAACCAGGACAGACATCTACCAAAGGCCACAGAGCACCCCAGCTCTCTTGATCAAATTGTTCATCTTGGGTCCCACTAGTACCTCTCCTGGACAGCCTTCCAGTAAGGGAGAGTGTATTCATCTTCCCGGTTATAATGCTTTGACAAGAGGCAATGAGAACAAACTGTCAACGTAATGTATGAAACTTTGAACAATGTATGAAAATGGAGTTTCATGTAATGCACATAACACCATTTAAGCACGTGGAAAAAGTTTTACTATGAGGATTGTGACTGCTCCATCCTCGGAGGTATTCAAACCCCAAATGCACACAGCCCTCAGCATCTGGCTCCCACTCAGCCTATCCGGAGTAGGGAGTTGGGAGTAGGTGGCCACAGCCAGAAGGTAGTGGCCAATAACTCAATGTCCAGATGGAGATCAGTGACAAGTGGGGAACCTCAGGGGTCCATACTGGGACCAGTTCTGTTTAAAGTCATCAGTGACAAAGATGAAGGGATCAAGAGCACCCTCAGCAACTTTGCAGATGACATCAAGCTGAGTGGTGTGGTTGACACGCCTTAGGGGCGGGATGTCATCCAGAAGGATCTGGATGGCATGTGGGCCCATGGGAACACCATAGGTTTACCCGTTCATTGCAATGCTTTCAAGACAGGAACTTTGATGACTACTCAAGCAGTCTCAAGAACTTTTCCTTGAAAAGTTTCATTCCATTCAAACTCACTGTCTCAGCTTCAACAACAGCCACCAAGGTAGGGGGAGAAAGGTAACGCAGCACATGGCACACATCTTTTCTAACACCCTGTAAGTGGAGGCTGTGCTTTTGTACTAACCAGGACCATGCAGAACTTTCAGGCTGACAATGAGAAAGACTCTGCTCACTCCAGTGTTCACATACAGAGTTCACACCCGCGCTTGCTATTTGGTGCTATCAGCCTTTTGTCAGTCACACATTTTTCCAATTGGCTGTTTCTGTTAAAAGATGAGATATTTTGAGGTTCTCCCTAATAAATTCAAAGTTCCACTAGAGATATATCCATGCTTTCATTTGTCTTCAGGATTAACTTACTCATATTTTTAAGAGCCACCAATAATAATCTAAATTAGAAATACCATATGTGCACAGACATCACTAGAGATAAAACCAGTGGAGCACAAACATGCCAAGCTGACAGGAGCTCAAATGAAGACAATCTTTTGTCTATCATGACCTAATTCATTTTTCTACCAGTTGCAGTACACAATCATTTAAACCATTTAAATATTGGATGCGTTAACCTGCAGCACATTATCTCTACGTACAGTGCTAAATTACACACTCTTCATCCTACCTTTTACAAGCTGCAGCTATTCCCAGACTGCAGCAAGTTTCACAATTTGTCAGCAAGGTTACTAACAGTAAAAAAATGTTTTGTAAAGAAAAATTACTGTATTTTATGTGTTGGGAAAAGGGGTGGGAGAGGAAAACATGCTCAGTTAGAGCAACAGGGTCAAAACAACACGCCTTGATGAGCACTCCCCTCCCATGTTACATACCACACTCTTAAGAGGGGACATCACAAATTACAGAATTCAAGCCAAACTCAGCAGTGAGTGGGAGCAGGCAAGATAATAAGCACTGCAGATGGTTTTAGTCTTCATTACTATCCAGTAGACACAATGTCTCTGCAACAGATATGGACAAACAGAGGCTTTTGTAACATGACAAACTAAAAGCACCAAGAGCTCTATGTTTTTGTGGTATTCCTCACCTCAGGCAAACACTCTGTGGATTTCTAATTACCTGCTCATCCTCTAGACCTCAAAAATGCCCATAACTGTTGTGAAACCTTGGGTTCTTCAAAACAGACCTTTTTAAGCCACACTTAACTAAATTACCATCTTTTAGATTCACTCGTATGTGTTATGACTAGACTCTCTCAGGGCAAAGAGCCTTCTAACTCACACTTAAATCTGCACTGTGGCTGTGCTGTGTAAATGCTTCCTAATGTTTTAAGGAAATCTGTTATCGCAAACAGGCCAACACTGCAGTTTAACCTTCCTTCAGGATAAGAAAGCACTGCCTCCCTCCTTTCCACCCAGATTTGGAGAAGGGCAGCCTTGTCCTACCACTGACCATCAAGACAAGGAAAGGCAAGAGGACTGATTCACACTTGCCTCATTTTACTCAGCTTTCCTCTCTTTCCTGAAGGTAAAGATCACGATTATAGATTACAATTCTATGTATTTCATAATTATTATATAATTATAACTGGAACGATAATTTCAAAATCAACTGCGATAATTTATTTCCATTGAAACCACCCTTGTTATGATCATGCTTGCCTCCTCCTGGGGAGGAGGCAAACCCTGTGCGACGCCACCTGGGATTTCAGAGGCGCAGAGCCACTTCGGCTCATGTTGCACAACCGGGGCTGAGCCCGGCCGCAGCCCAAGGGGGTCAGGGCCCCCCTCCACGGCACTGCTCCCTGCAGGGCTCAGGCTGCCCCAGCCTGCCCAACAGGACTGCACATGCTCCCCACTGCCAGGGCAGCCGCCAGAGATGCCAGGAAGGGTGTTGGCCTCACAGAGATCAGTTGCCATACCAGTTTCCCGTATCTGGGTTTCCAACATGGTCGCGAATGCAACTGGTACAAAATCTTTCAGTGCTAACCCCATTATCACCCTTCTGTGTCCTACCATAGCCATTCCCTCCAGCATGCATTCGTCCATGCAGAATGAGTTTATGGTAAGCATATTTCTACCTCAAAATACTTGATCTTCAATCACATACACATTATTAAAATAAAGCTAGCAGGAGGAACCACACAGTGACTACCCACCTTTATTTTAATAGAACAAGGAAACAGCTCAACCAACAGCTTTTAGGAAACTGCATCTAAACTAACACACCAAGACATATTTATGACCATTATTGTATTTTCATTCTTTCTTCCTCATAACAAATCTAGAACAAACTTATTTCTTTCTCATAATTAAAAATCTTAAAGTTCATATAAGAAGGCCTCCGTGTTTCCAACACTACAAATCAAAATTGTATAAAGGAGACTATAACCATGTACTCAATTGCATTATTGTTCATACACACGTGAACATATATCTTCAATCTTACAGGGTGGTCATTTGCAGAAATTTTTGGGTTCTTGGACTTCTGCAAAGAAATATATTTCAGTGTCAGGACATATCTTGGAGGAAGGAAAAATAATTCAGAATTTGAGTAGAAAGGATTTTATTTGCATCATGTCCAGAAAAATGGGTGATGGATTTTGCTATGTTATCAATCAAACTTTGCTTGTGCTATCTTTCTTCTAAATTGAATATCAAATATCACAGTTAATAAAAAGTTCTGTTCCCATTTCCTGGTACTTGAGTTCTTTTTTCTACTTCACAATGCTTTAAGCATCTCTAAGAACAATGTGGCTAACAACATTTTGATAATTTCTTTTTAACGATACTGCATTAGCCAAGCATCACTTGGTTTCTCAGTCATTCCAAGCAGATTCAGTTACTCACCATGAACTAGATACTGAACAGGAAGGGAAAGCCAACACCACTTGCTTGGGAGCTCTTCCCTTCCATACAGCAGGAACAAAAGGTGCCACTAGAGATAACCCACAAATCACTCATCTTGGGTCCTGCTGAGCTTCCTGTAAGCAAACTCCATCTGCTGCCAAAAGCTAAAACATGCTAAAGTAGAAAACAAAAGACAGATACCCATTTGCAAGGAGAAAGACTGGGCTTGCTTTCTTACACAAACCCAAGATTTTGAGAAACTTTATAAATGTAACAGCCAGACACAAAGAATGTATATAAGCCAGTGAGTGGCAATATTTATCCCACCACTTAAAAGCTGATGAAACCTNAAAAAAAAAAAATTGGGAGAACCAAGATGAAAGAAGAGTATTCAAGTACAACGCATTACCATTTTAAACATACTGTAAAAGAGTCTTACTTTCACTTTCCAATTGGGTGCTCAACCAGAAAAACAAAATTTAAAATCCCACCATTGTCACTATTACTCAACATGCTTGAAATCACTATCATTTTTCCATTATGACTAACATTTGCATTTAGAGCTTGTAGAAAAGACCAAGTAGCTCAGTTCTTCCGATAGCATCCATAGTTTCAGTATACTTCAGAAGGCAGCTGTTCAAGTCCTAATCTCTGTAAAGTAGGAGCTAAGTTCATTAAAAAATCACAGATTAATCAAAATTTGGTTAGCTAGGCTACAGACTGATTACAATAAAAGGAATGTCCAATCAACTAACTTAACAGATCTACTTCTTATCAAGATGTCAAATTTCAGATTAAGAACTGCTACTCACATTGGGGAAATTAAACTTACTGAAACATTAAAATGTCCTCTGAGTTTGAAAGTTACAAGAACTCAGCCACAGACACACATTAAAGTCAGTTCCTTTGAAAGTTTTTTTATGTCAAGCAACCCCTTGATATTCTCACTTCTATCACTGTAATAGTGTAAAGGGTTTTCCACTTGCTTTATACTCCTACAGCAGAGCAACCATCATGTTTGGAAGCGAAGCAATAAAAATGAAGAAAGGGGCATACTCAGTTATTATGGTGCTATCTACTGTGCCACAACCCCAGGCAGGAAGGCCTTACACTGGGGCTAACACCAAGGGGTTATGAAATAGAGGGGTGAGAAGGGCTGGTGTCAAGAAAAAGCCAGAAGCTACATCAAATTTCCCCCTTTCCTGTCTCTGCCTCCCATCTCCTCACCTCCTTCCTCACTAATCCAACCAACTATCAGGCCTGCAGAGGGTGTTGTATTTGAGGAAGGCTTAATGCTGAGTTTTAACAAGTGACATGGGTGGTGAGGTGCAGATCAGACACTAAAACTGTCACACCTCAGAAAAGGGAGAGGTAGCTCAGAGCACACCTGGGGTGAGTGAGGAGTCTAAACTACTAAAGAAAATGAGGAGGAGGAAATAAGAGGAAGGAAATAAAAAATTAGTCAGGTCTTAACCTAAAAACTGTGTAGTCCAGTGGCTTCAACAGGGTAACTACCCAGAAGAGTGACAGCAGAGAAATTACTTGGTTCTGCCACTCTCTGCAGGAGTTAACCACCCTGCCTCCAGATTGCATAGTGCCCTAAGCTCAATCACATTCATTGGACCTTAAACAATTATATTCTAACTACTCCTAGCTCTTAAAGGGCAATGAAATCTCATATGCACAAAGCTGATTAAAGGACAAGAGGCCAATAAATAAATAAATAAAAACAACCTAACTTAAACCATCATAATTTACAAATGACAAAGAGGAAAAACCCATGACAGCCTGAAGCCAGAAGCAGCCCTGCCCAACTAAAATATGGTACAGTATAAGTACAAACAACTTACAAAGTCCACCCACATTAATCTGTGCTAAACCCACAGGTAGCAAAATATTTTCTTGTAGTCTCTTAAGTGGCATGACATCCAGGCTTTCTGGAGACTGCCATCCAACCAGCAGGTTTCCTATCCAACCTACAGCCAAGAACAACATTTAATTAGCATGTTTAATTGATCTTGTTAACTGTTAGGGTGGACAGCTTTGATCTTGCCTGCTGATAGCTAGTTTAGGACTACAAAAGAAACTGGGGCTTTGCATAATTGCCAAGCTTTCAATGTGTGTCTTTTAATTCCTTTTATTTCCCAATCCCCCTTTCTGTTTCTGCTGCACTAGTGCTCTGGATAACAGGAAGCAAAGAACATGCCATCATTTATTTTATCATTTATTTGAGCATGCAGGCGAAAAAAAAGGAAGATGAGGAAAGGGAAATTGCTGCTCCTTCACCCAGAAACACAGGAAAAGGCCAGGAATTACCACAGTGAATCTGGCCTGGGCAACATTAAATGAAGTACTGCATGGCTGAGGGCAGCCAGCACCAAACATTTCTGTGGAAGATGCAGGAAACACTAAGCATGCGTGGGATAAGCTGCTCCCAACCTCCCCTTGAAAGCCTGATCCCACTTTCTGTTGATTAGAGGTTGGTTTAAATTCCAGGACAGAGGGTTTAAGGAATTTCAGTGGCTTTCCACTATGATGTTTTATATTTGTTAATAGGCTCATCCAAAAAATTATTCTTCTGCAGGAGATTCATATTAGCTTAGAGAGAAGCCCACAAGACCAAGATTACTCACTTGCACTCAATCAATATGGGACTGTGCCAATACCAACAGGAAGAGAAACTTCTGAGGACATTTTAGTGCATCCTAAAATATCTAGCAACCTTCAAAATAGATCCTAATTGAAAACAACTAAACACAAGTATGTTTAATTCATTAACTACCTCTCCTAAACACTGTTTTCCTGAATGATCAAGCCAATCATAAGTTCTACGGAAATAAATGTTCGTAGGTGGTGTATAATAGGTTCCGAGCAATGTACAAAGCAGCTCTACATTTCAGCCAAAGAGTGTCAACTGTTTTCAGAAGAGCAAGCCAAACCCTCATCAAACTGAATTCAGCTGGAGCTTTGCCACTCAGCAGGACAACGACTTGGCCCACCATCCCCATGGGAATTTTTTTTCTAACTCAGACTTTCTTCCTGCTTATTTCAAATGAAATCTCCTTTGGATCAGGTTGAATTTCCACAGATAATTAGTCTTGCACTAGCTAAATAAAACAAGAGTTATACTGCTTCTGAGCAGCAAACTGAATAATTACAACAGGGTTAAAGAGAAAATTTCTTCTTTTCTTTCCCAGGGGGGACTTAAGAATTAACTGTTTAACATGGTTGAACTTTGCTGTTGAATCTTCATATTGCACAGCAACAGAGAGAAGTACTACAGTGCAGTCACCTCAAGCATCTGCAATCCTGGATGAACTGTAGCTCCCAGATAGTGCTAGAACAGCGTTCTTCACCTAAAAGCCTATCTTTTCTCAGCAAAGCTTTCTCACGAGCACATTGTGGTTTTGGTGGTTAGTTTGGGAATTTTGATTGTGGTGTGTTTTGTTTTCTTTTGCGGGGGGTTGTGTTGTTTGACTTTTTTTTAATCCCTAAACCTTTTTCTAAATAAGGTTTCTTCTTGTTGCTGCAAGATGATGAATATCTTGTATTCTCTGTCCTTACACCAGAAACTATAGAAAGCCAGCCAGCCTCTTCATCTCCTGCCTACTGCTGATACTGTCTCAAATAATGCTCACTTTTGGTGGCTTGGGATGGAGGAGGGGTTTCCCTAGGAATAAGCTGAATAAAGCTTCCTGTTCAGCTAAAGCAGGAAATGTGCTCCAGTACTGCCTTGCACACAAAGAGTGGAAAATACTTACTAAACAAAATAGCAGGAGATGAAGTGTAAACTGGATTGTCCTTCCATCATGCAGACAAATAGAAAGCCATACTCCCCATGCCCCCAGCTCCCTTGCATTAAGGTTCTTGGACTTGGAGGGGGAAAAAAAAAAAAAAAGAAAAACATACATATGTATAGACATTGTGCAGCAAAATCAAATTATTATGCTGTGCCTTTAAAATCAAACACCGAAGGATTTTAAGCAACACTAATTAGGAGGTAGCATTTCCTCCCTCCCACAGAATCAGTTTCTTCTTGTAAAACAGGAGGTGCAACTGGCCAAACCCCATCCTGCTAGTTGAGACACTGAACCAGAAGTTGTCATTAGGTTAACCTTCCAGCATCGCTCGCAAATCATCTCAACAGAAAGACTTTAAAATAAATAGCAGAGAAGAGGGAAGGGACAGCCTTCCAGACTGTCAAATCATTGGGCTTTACGGAAAAGAACAGCAATAACACTTTTTGCATAAATAACAGCAGATAGCAGAAGACAAATATTAATGGAAAAAATGTCCTTCTTCACACCCTACAAAAACAATGATTGTTTAGGGCCCCACAGCATTTCCCAAGAGCTGGCTTTGTAATTCATGCAAGATTTCTCTACAGCCATCATATGCCTTTTGACGAGTTCTGATCACTTCAAAGAGGCACTTGTCCTCACCCACCCAGACGTTTAAGAACCAAAAGTGATGAAAAACTACATCACCCGATGGTAGGTCACAGTTACGGATGCACACTGCTAGGAAACAAAAAGCTGTTAGGCAAGTCTCGTGGTGTAAAACACATTATGGCAGCTGGATGCTGGAAACACATGACAAAACATCATGCAAAACAGCAACACACATAAGCTTAATGAAAACCTAATGAAAACCTGAAGAAAGACTGTTAAGAAAAATACTGAATCAAATTAATTTTCTAGACGCGGCTAGTGCCACTGAACTAAGGTCACAGGTACTGCATACTACACTTGAATTTTATAAACCACCTTGAGCCATTAGTGCCTCCCATCACCATGAGTTATAAACCAGTCCTCAGCCCATAAGGCCATGTCTCATCATATTCTGATGTCCCTTTTTGTGGCACAACACCCTGTTCATTATGCAAAGCTCAAATACATGTCAGGAAAGCATTTTACTAATTGGCCTTAAAAATAGCCTTGTACTGAAATCAAGTCAAGCGTAAGTTTCTCAGTTGGGGAGATATAACGAGAAATTTCTCTACAAAACAAAAAGTTAAAGAGAGCGAAACCAAACCAGACAAAGCAGAGTCATTCTAGTGAGCCCCTGAAAACTCAACCATCACCAAGACCGCACACATCTGAAAGCTACCTTCAAAGTCTTGAAGCAGACATGAAATTAAACTCTCCAAGTATGTGTGGCACACCAGTAACAAAACCCTCGGAAAGGAGGCCTCCCAGGCTGAAGGGCATGGCAGAATTCCAGAGATGGAGAAGTTTACCCGTTGTAAGGGTTGCAAAGACATAGCACCTACTGCACCCCAGCACATCCTTAACCAGTTTACCACATCAGAAAGTTCTCTCCTATATGGAACAGTGAATGGATATCCTTGAACTAATTCGCTACAGAATACTGGGGAGTATGTAACAGAATAAAAACATCAGAGATCATCTAAGACACATTTACCTATTCATACTCTAAT
Source organism: Donacobius atricapilla (assembly GCA_013397315.1). Classification (NCBI taxonomy): domain Eukaryota; kingdom Metazoa; phylum Chordata; class Aves; order Passeriformes; family Mimidae; genus Donacobius; species Donacobius atricapilla. The sequence continues at coordinate 609,379 of WBMY01010094.1, read as the reverse complement.
ATCCAGGTCTAGGAGCATATGGATCCTACATACACACAAGGACACACTGCACAGACCAGCAAGCAGAGTCGATGACTCCAGAGTGACTGACTGAAGACGAAGAGCTTTGTTCTGCCTGCTGTCCCTCCCTCACACCCCTGCCCATGCTCAGCGTGGAGCAAACACTGATGGACCCCCGTTATCTGAAGGGTACTGCATGAAAAATTTACTTTGAAACAAAAGTATGACAGTACAAAACAGAAACACACCGAAATTTCAAAATGTGTACTTTCCCAAGCAGCACGGACACGCATAGCGTATCTTTTGCCAGCTGCCAGTCTGCAGCTACTCCCCGAAAAGCGGTTGTAACCCAGATTTGAAGTTTTCTAGTCCTCTTCTGGTCTTTCCCATACAACATCATGCTGGAATCTCAAAAGTTTTTCTGGGACCTTCAGTTGCAAGAGGAAATTATTGTCTGGGCCCCACAAAGAGAACAAAAGCCATTTATTCCAGTAGAAATTACCCGTCATTTTAAAAGCCGGTGTACAATGTCCTATCCCCTCATGCTGAATGCAAGAGCAAATTACTTAAGTCATCTGACACAATGTCATGCTGCACCTGTGTGTGTACTTGTGCTCCACAAAATGTGCAGTAGTTCACAATATCTGCCTCACAAGAAAAGGTCTGATTAGTAAAAAATCTAGTAAATGGGAAAGCAATTATACAATCCTTGTTGTTCTTACTGTCCCGCACCAGCAAACAGCTTTCTCCATGGGGCTTCAAAAATTGGAAGGAAAAATCCCCCTTGCTGTTGTTCCCAAATAAAGACAGCATTATTAAACCATTCTCGCTGTTTTCCACATACTTCCCTTTAATGTCAGGAACTGGGTTAAATTTGAAGACAAGACTTGACGGTTTGTATAAGAGAGATGTCCATGACTAACTGCAACTGAGCATCCTACCTGATCTCCTTGACCGGAATGCAGTATCTAGAAAGCCTGTAAGATCTGTCATGGCTTTATGTGCAACTTCATGTCAATATGCTCAGCCTATACATCAATTCCTAGGGACTGAAGAGGTAAATAAAATAACCTTCCTTTACAAACAAAACAAAACCCCCAAACCAACAAACAACAACAAAAACAAACAAACAAACAAAAAACCCCACCCAAATTAGAATGTGATAATCGTTAATATTCTTAGTCTTAAATGAATGAGATCTTTGAAAAATGAATATAGCAGCAGCAATGAGATGTCAAGTAGCAAAACTGAAGGAACAGCAAAGATGCCACTTAGCAAAGAATTTAAAACCAAACAGAGAAAGCCAAACGTAAGAATTGCATCCAGTTTTGGGCATCACAAGACCAAAGACCATCAAATTAAAAGCAATAACAGGCTTAGCCCAAAGAACTGAATTAAAACAACAACAACAACAATTCATGAATATATAATTTGTACAAAAGGATGACTAAGAAAGAATACAACTAAGAGTCTGACACATAGAATTTCAGGGTTTGCACAGTGCAGTAGTAGCCTTATTTCAGCCTTGCCTATATACATTGCATCAGTGTATGGTGATCATTAGCGTCCTAATTAAACTGAGATTAAATACTGCTTCCGATCAGGCAACCAATTTAATATACCAGTATACTGCAGGTATCCTCAGTAATAACACACTTGCATTTCAAGTGTGACAGCGCCATGCCATGCCAAATTAACATAACTATATTGGCAGAAAAGGGTATACTTGTCTTGGTGAGGAAGAAATGGTGCTTCAGTTTATCATTCAGTTATAAAGCATCTAAAAGAGTAAAACTTGTTAGCACAAAACTTTAGCCTCATACTTGAAAACCATAAGGTTTGGTATGGATGATGAAGGCATCGTCCTTTAGAGAAATCACATACTCAAGTATACCATAAGGAATAATTCCGCAATGAAACAGGTAAGTTATGCATACAGGATTCATACCTACCCTTTAAATCTTGCTTCTGAAAGGCCTTCCTTATCAATTTTGCTCAAAAGTGTGCTTTATGGAAAGTTAGTTTTCTACTTCCATTCAAAAGAAAACTGTCTGTGGTCTCTGAGCAACAACCCTGTTTAGGCTGGGCTTATACCTTATACAGCTGCCACAAAAGTTGCAACACAATTCTCTGGGTTCCTGAATGTTTCCAGCACATTGAGAAAGCTAGGCTGATGTTGCAAGCCATCTCCCACATTGTCTGTGGGGAGCTTGGTCATGCATAAACAAAACTTCATGTACCAGATGCAGTTTTTACTGGATCCTTTCTCCAAAGTTGGACCAAGCTCAGGAAAACAAAAAAAAGAAA
>WBMY01010094.1:540268-598827 GCA_013397315.1 Donacobius atricapilla | reverse complement strand
CACAAGCCCTTATGTAGTCATATAAAAAGCTACATTTTGGGAGGCTCACATGATGCAGTGTCGGGCGGGCTGCGTTAGTGGAGCTGGAAGTCACAAACAGACTGTGTCTCTTGTGGAAAGTTACCAGAAGAATCAGGAGGGACTTGTCTCTCTCAAAAGACTGAATGAAAGACTATTTTATTAAGTGATGCTGACTTAAGAGTTCTGATGTTTTGTCCCTTTGCATTGTTTTTCGTGGAAAAGTAGATTGTTGCTAGGGAGGAAGAGGGGCTGTTTTTGAGAGGGTTTTGTAGTTGGTTTTTGTTTGTTTACCTTTACTGTATGTTAATAAATCTAACTGTTTCTATTTTTGAACTGAACCAGTTTTGCGTCTTTCTTTTAATCCTATTCCACTAAAATGAAAATTAGGCGAATGTGATAACCACTACACAAGCTCATCCATTGTATTTTAGCCCACAGACTGAAGCGATTTGCCTTTCTAGGCTAGGAAAACCCAACCAAAATGGATTTGCAGAAATAACAAGTGTAATTTGTAGGGATGGAGGAGGACATCTCTTAGTCACTCTCAGAGCAGCTCTAACGAGCTCTTGTTTGTAGTGGAGAAAGCAAGCTCAATGTCCCAGACACATAGCCAGCTTATGCATTTTTTACTTACTTTAGCTGTTGAGCTGAAGAAGTTTGGTGTAAGCTTAAAACAGAGACCATCTGCAAGAAAAGTTCTGACATTTTATTCTTTCTTGGTTAACCAAAAGTATGTGGATGCTTTCAGTTAATTTGTCTTAGTAGAAAACCTTTTTCAAGGAAACCTGCATAAGATAGGCAACAAATGGGAGTAGATATGACTCCCAAGAAAGTCAAAAGGTGCCAGATTTTTTTCTGCCCCTCATGACTACATACTTTTTGTGCATTTTATAAATATCAAATCATAAAATTAATTACTAAAAATTACTAAAATTTCTTTAAAAATTATAGCTGCTTTGCTGAGTTTCTCTAAACTTCTACACAGGCGATAGATCACCTTTGCCTGACTATTCAATCCTTACTTTTCTTCCAGCTTACCAATATCAGGAACTGGTATTTTAGTGTGCTTGATTTCATCCCCAGCATGGCCCAAAATACATTCTTTGTCCAGGAAAGGAGTCTTGTGGGTATTCTTTTAAAACTAATAGCAGAACTTCTGTGATGATGATGACAGGTTTCTCTCTGACACAGGTTACTTACAAGGTCCTGTTTCCCTGAACATTAATCATTTCCACCATTTGTGAACCCCAAGCTCTCCTTGTCTGGCATATCCCTGGATCACGTACCTACATAAAGCCTGAAACTGAGCTGCCTTTTCTGTTTCATTCTGCAGTACTTTTTTCTGATTTTTTTCACCATGTTATTGTCAATATTAAACAAAGGCAGTAATGTAGTTCCAATATCTTCATCTCTGTTGTTCAAGGAACTGAATGGATGTATTCGCACTTTCAAGGAAGATGAGTTCAGTATTTTCTTGAGCACTCTCTTAAAGGTTAATGGTTTGTTGCACCAGTCCCAGTGATCTTTTCTCTTTTCTCAGTCCTAATATTAAGCTGGAACTCATTCTTTGAGTCTGCCCTGCTTGTGGTGTAGACCTTGGGTTGTTCTGCTCAGTTGGCCCGAGCTTCTCTGAGCTACAGCGCTCTGCCTATCTACACAACTGTGAGAGTCAGCATGCTGTGTTCAGCCAGCCTATAACCTCTGAAACCCTTTCTCATTTTTCTATCTATACAGAGTTGTCTTTGGATAAAAGCCATGCTACTAGTGGTGCAATGGAACAATCAAAACTAACTGCAATGAGAATGACACTATGGAGGAAGCGGTAGTTGTGATGGCCTAAGGATATGATTCAACTGCACATCACCGACGTGTAACAGCTCTTTGCCTCTAAAAGAGGAGCTCTCCCACCCCTGCTTCCTTCCTTCTATTGCTGCTCACAGATGCATGATGTGAAGCTTGCTCTGCAAGCATCTGAAGTCATCAGTGTAGAACAGCTTCAGCTCTGCTGCATAAGAAGAGGCAGCTGACATACTGTGAAAGAATTGCAGGAAAATGTACTCTTTGCACTTTGAGACACAGCAGTGTGTTGGATCATCCTCGGGGGAGCTGAACAGTGGAGGCGATCGAGACTGAATAGAAACACATGCAAGAGGTCATAGAGCCTAGGAAAATACAACTATAGCATAGCAGCCCTACAGAACTCAAGTGATCATCAGAGGTTTTTGGTGCCAGTGTTCAATTGAGTAGAGTGCAAAAAAAGACTGACAGTCACCATGGTTGTGTGGAATCCAGAGACAACCTGCCTTTAAGACTCCAGTTCTTGGAAAATGGAAAAAATCCCAACCTATATCTCCCCAAAGAGAAACCAGGTTGATGAGAAATTATCTCAATGGGTCAATAATAGTACTCCCAGTGTTGCCATACTAATTTTCTTCCTTTGGTTGAGGCATTTCTGTGTCTCCTAACAAAGTGCATTCTGCGCTTCCACTTCCTCCATAGCAGAAAAACTTCTGATATATATTTTCATTGATAAAGTGGAAACACTTTCCACAAGACCAGGTTTCTCAAAGCCCCATCCACCCTGACCTTCACCACTGCAAGGGATGGGGTGGGTGGCCACAGCTTCTCTGGGCTAACTGTTTCAGTGTCCCAGCACCCTCACCATGAAAAAAATCATCCTTATATCTAATCTAAGTCATTTATAGCTATTCATTATTACTGAGTTACATAGTTACAGGTATGCAAACAGCAAGTGACTGTACAACAGGAATATGGATGTCATTACTTATGCAAGAAAACCTTCATCTGGAAAAACAAAGGCTGGAGGAATTATCAGCTAAAATCAGAATAAACATATGGCGATTTCATAAATGCTGACCAAAGTCTTTTGCTGCTGTCCGTAGCTTTAAAGAAAACAGATCATGTCGAAAGCTTGTGTAAGTTCTGTATATAATTTTTATTTATCTGGGACACTGACCACATTTATGTCTTCTCTAATTGTATTATATTTAGTCTCCTTTGAAGCAATTACACAGTTTACATTTTGATTCGCTAACTAAATATTGTAACAAAAAAATCAAAAACAATTTGAAAAAACATTCCATCAAACAAGACAAAATTGTATTCTTTTAACAAAGCTGATTATCTTCTCAAATGAATGCCTCAGGACTCAGGGTAAACAATACATCCAATGGACAAAAGCCTCTTAATTGCATCCCAGACATGCAGACTGTGCTGGTCACCAAAGCAGAACTAAATTTCTCCTTAGGTATTAGCTTCCCACCAACAGGGACTACAGCTGCAGCAAAGTACTTCTTTAAACTTACATATAACATTTTTTTTAAAGATGCCACCCTGTTTCATTTCAGTTATGAACACAAATGGATGGTATAACAGTCAGTCATGAATGAGTTTTGATAGTTGCAGCAGCTTCTGCCTCATAAATAAAATGCGGAGTTTGGTCACTGAAAAAACGCAGGGCATGAGAAACCCTCTATCACCCAGCACAGATTTTCACATTCTCTTCCTTGTGAGAGAGCATGGCTTGTCCCTGGGACCTCCACCATGGATGGAACAGTCACTGGTGAAATTATAGTGGGTGTGTGTGTTGAAATCTGTGACTCCACCACTGTCTAAACTCCCCTCTTCATTTTCAGATTAAAAAAAAAAAGATAAAATATTTCCTAAATATATTTAGCATACTACCCATATTCTGTATATTTACAGGATGCCAGAAAAAATATATTTGTTTTTCTTCCTAAAAGAAGTCTTCATTTGGGAAGACTTTGTCACTATGGTAGATCATTAAAGGTCTCTGGCTGTCTTGTTTATTTTCCTTTGCATAATTTCATCTATCTGGTGGCTCCTTGTGATGAGACACAATCTGTTTGTGCTGAAAAGCTTGGTGTTTTTGTTTATATAAAAAGCCAGTCTCAAAGACTGGCATATTGATAATAAAGTAGATTAAAATATATTCACATTCCAAAATAATCATTTGAAAGATGGATGATATTATGGCTATCTAGAAATTACACTGAATAGTAAAGTCTATGCTACATGGAGTAGCTGAGCTGAGGATCACTCGAAGCAATACCTGTGACAAGTGGCACCTTTGTATTCTCTATGAACTATGTAATGGCAGTACCACTCTCTACAACTGGTGCAAATGATCTAAATTACTGATGTTGCAGAATCATTACTACTAAAATATCTAACTTATACAAACAAGAGCTTTATATGAAATATAAAAAAATGGGGAGTAACAGAGAGGGTAAAGGAAATTAGGATTTTTAGCACATACTGCTCTTTGAATATTCCCAGAAGTTTGGGAGTACCAAATATGTGATTATGCAATTGCTATAATAAATGCAGCTGTGTTTATTTCACTGCATGGGCCAAACAAACTGTACAAGCTAAGCATCAGTGTCTTGTTCATAAATCAGTAAAAACAAAATGTAGCACCATATGCAAGACAGATCTTCTGTCTCTTCCAAGTCTTTTCAGATTTGGCAGAGTACACATTCCTTAGAGGTCTATGAACATGCCCAGTTTTAATAATTTCTAGCAAAATTAATATTTAATTTAAAAAAAATTCATTGCTTAACAGCATAGGAATCAACCTTTAAATATTGCAAAATCCAGCTAAAGAAGTTCTGTTTAGTTTTTCTTAGAAATGAGGTAAAAGAAAGTGTAAAAAAATTCAGTGTATTTCAGGAATAGCTTATTTAGAAGGGAAGAAAAGGTTGATTGTATTTAGCTTCCTTCCAGGATTCACCCTTGTGGTCTCTTTCCAGGAGTTTGAATATTTAATCCCTGGTTGTACATACACAGAAAAATAAGAAATAAAACCCAAACAAAACCAAAGAAATAGTGTTACAATGATTCCAATTTGTCTCTATACTCTGTCAGGTTTTTTTGTGCTTTGCATTTAATGACAGCTGCAACTGCAGCTTTGAATACTAACACAATCATTGTGATTCACAACCAAAACACTGAAGTGATATAGTCAGTGATTTTCCACTGAAGTCTCTAACTCTTTACTATGCTTTCCAAACAGATGGGGGGCTTATACCTTTAAAAGGAGGTATCATTTAAGCCCATTATTCTATTACTATTAATTTAAGGAAACCTTAAAATATAATTCTTCTGACAAATATCTACTGTACCACACTATAATTAATTAGTCTATACACAATTGCCTTCAGTGAAACAGTGCTGCTCACATGCCCACTGTATTCCATCACTGATTTATTTTAAAAGCTCATATTTAAGCCTCAGACAATTTTCTCCAAAGGCCCTCTTTATTCTACATCAATATGGTGCCCACTGTCACAGCTGTCCTATTTGGAGCTGAGAACTCTAGCTGCTGCTCCTTTTCAGTATTTCCAATGCAAAGGAAAATGCTTCAGATGCTTATTTTTTTCTTTGCTAATTAGAGTTAGTGGAGTAAAATCATATTAAAAAGAAAATTTTAGAATACTGTTTAGTGTCTGTATTGCTTGGAAACAGTTTTCTGTAAAGATACTTCTGTGTACACTTATTCTCTTTAGGGAAAGGCTTTGTTTTTAGTTCTGCATTTGTATGTCCTACAGAACAGAGTCTGAAATTACGAACATGCTTTCCAATGTCTGTTTTCAGACAACAGACATTTAGTCAGTGGAACTTCTCAGCAATATATCTTCTAGCCTGGAAAAAAATAGTCACTCGATGCTCTTAAAACATTGAAGCAGTTGTATTTGTACTAAGCCACCAAGCTAGAAAGGGGGACGGGAATTCAGTTTTCCAAACAACACAGAGAAATTACTCGAGGCCAACTGCAAATCTGACCAGGAAAAATTGCAGACTGCAAATAACTCACAGTTCTACTTTGATACTAAGACAATAATCTGAGTTATATTTCTAGAATATAAGTTTATTTCTGTAACTGTAACTATGAGAGCTGTATTTCATACTCTTAGCACGTTCAATAAAGGAAATCTAGCTGCTTGCCTTCACAGTTCTTGCAGGCATAACCTTCACAGATCTCACTTGGAAATAATACTGGATTTTCCTGAGCTGAAGTTTCCAAATGAGGCTTATAATTTTGGATATGGAGTTTACCATTAGGAAAGCAAACAAACAAACCCCCTCCCTCCAAATCCAAACCCCCCATATTGAGATAGTTTTATATTGTATGGCCTAAAAAGAAAATCATCAAGTTTGATCAGTTTTCTTTTAAGGTAAATGATCCATCAAAATCCATCAAAAAATCACCTACAAATTCTTTCCTGTAAGCTATGAATTCATCATTGCCCTTGATGCCAGCAGAACCTTTGGCACAGTGGATCATGTACATACAGGTTATCTGTTTCCTTATTTTCTCTTTTTTTTGTCGTGTCCATCTAGTTTACAGTTTGTGAGATAGGAATTGTGTTTATTTGCTCCCTGAGTTTGTAGTCTCACACCATTGGGATTCTTGCCCATGACATTTAGAGGTGTGTACAGGTGATTATGTCCTCAAGCCTATGTTTGTGCACAGTGAAAGTGAGGCTGAAATTGCTTTGAAACTTTATTTACTCAACCTTCCCTGGCATGCCTGGGTTACTCTGTACTAGTAATACTGTTCAGTGGCATCTCATAGAGACAATATGAATAGTAGTTTCTCCTTACTGACATGAAGTGTAAACACTGGCAAAGAAAATAAACCCATTTTTGTAGGCACTTAGCCAAACTATTAAAACAACTGGGCAAGTATTATTTCAGTTGTGACCTTAAGACTATTGTTTTTTTTCTCCTGCGAAGTCTGATTCCATTAGGGTCATCTTGTGATAAATTACTGAACCGCTTAAAAAACAGGTTACAGAAAACAAATGATGCGCGTTGGTTCTTTGTGATATGAGCTGCATGTTCTATCTGGTTGTACTACATTAATCATAAACATTATTCAATATTTAAAAGGGGGAAAGAGCAGGTGCCTGCTGAGAACAGGTGTTACCAATCTCAGCTTTAATAAAATCCAACAATCCTTTCCATGTATTACTTCTACAATATACATCAGAAACCATACTTTGCACTAATACATCCCCAGCTGTAGAGAAGAACCTTTTGCCACGTTTTCTGATCTGGTCTTATTTCTAGAATTTACTCCCCATTTTAGTTTACAAGGGTTCAGTTTTGCTGATTTTCATAAAATTCTGTGAACATCATGATGCTAATCTTAGAGTGATTGTAAACATCGTTACATTTACAGTGAGTAGCCCAGTGAGTACCTGCAAAAATAATTCAGCAGGCTGCCCAAGGGGGAACAATTTGCTGAAGGTTTATTTTAATTTATTTTAAAAGCTCGTGGAGTTAATCACTGTCAACTACTGAACATGCTTGCAGGAGTAGTGCCATATTATCTCAGCACTTTCTCATGTTTATCAATGGGTTGAGTCCTGTGAAAAAGGTTTTTTTATGATAAAACTAGTGAAATGGAATGATTTGATTATAATGTAGAAGGAATTATTTTATTATAATGTATTTTAACATGTAAACAAGCATTGTCCAAGGAAGAGAGTGATGTGAGATGGAAATCAGCTATCATCCTTATCCTTCAGAAATCCCTACTCTTTTTACAACATACCAGCATCTAAATCCATGGAAACCATTTTGAAATAATTCTAAGGGAGAACATTATGCACTAGGGAACCACCGTTGCATTTATGGATAATCTTAGTTTTACATCCCTGACAGAGTCTGAAACACTGCATTAGGTTTGGGACTGCACCTGAAATACTGGTTGTGCTGGCAGAGCCAGTAACAGACTTCTTCCAGCTGAAGTATTGGGATTGTTAAAACAACTAAAGTACATTTTTAAAGTGCTTTTTCATTGGGGATCTTAATGCATATTACAAATATTGAAATATTTAGAGGAAGGTAAAGGTAACTGTACAATAGCTTCTATATCTACTGAACACATATAAAATATTAGCATGTTTTTAAACAACTAAAAATTGTCTAAGGAAAAACTTCTTCACTAGGATAGCAATACACTGCTGGAACAAACTGTCTACAGGGGTTGTAGAGTCTCCATTCTTGAAGGTTTCAAGGCCTGGCCAGACAAAGACACAGCTGACCTGATGTGGCAGCAGTACTGCTGTGAGGAGGAGGTTGTGCTAGAGAACATTGGTGCAGATTTCATCCTGGAAGATTTTCAAGAGAGCTGGATAAAACCTGGAAACCTGGTCTATGCATGCAGTTGACCTACTTTGACTTGGACCTCATGATGTCTCTTACAAACTGAGTTAGCCCATGATGCTATGATGCTTTGACTATGAGAAGTGCTTTCCAACCACTATTACTTCCATGATACTATGAATATGAAACCCAGATGACCTATAGTGTAGGTAGTATATATAGGATATATTAATAACATTCTTTAAAAATAATTTTCCAGGTGTTCATCCAGGAGCTGAAGAGAGAGTTGGAGATGCTTAGCTTGGGCAGGAATTGCAGTCCCTGGGCTGAGCTGAAGTGCGGCCCCTGGGCAGTGGAGTGGGGGACAGGTGGGGCTGTCCAGGGACATTTGGGCCCTAGAGGCCTAGTTCTTGGGGTGACTGCTGCTTTCCAAGGGATTCAGCAAATCCCTTCTGTTCTCCCTCCTTCCTCCCTCGTCACTACGTCCCGGGTACCTGAATCACCATACTGCTGGCCCAAGGAGTTGGTTTAGTCTTCATCCACATTGAGGTAAAAGACTTGTTCAGTTCTTAAGCAGATCATGTATTTAATGCCTTGGTAGCTAATCAAGTATTGATTTTTTGCAATCGGAACATTTTATAAGCACACAATACTGGAAGAGGTTTTAAACTGCTTGTTCTTGTGTCACAGCACTGATTTCAAAGGACTGTTCATGCTAGAGATGTGGAAACTGATCAGTAATAATACATAAGTCTAAATACTTATATGTGATCATATTCCTTCACTTAGCCTACTGATAGTGTGGGGAGAGAGAGATACAATGTACGTATACATGTTGACACATTTTCAGTCACATTTCTTGAGGACATATCCGTCATCAATCTGTAAAGAATAATGTGTTTAACCCACACAATTCTACATCCACATTAATCTAGTGGTAATTAGTTATAATTTCAACTTTGCTGCTTTGTTCTGCACGTTTAAGTGGCTGATAGATACATACACACCTTGTTGTGCTGCTCCTCACAAACAAGCAATAAGTACTTTCCTTCCTATGGACAGATATGTCCCAGACCATGCTCCTTCTCAGAAGGTAATGATACAGCAATGTCAGGTTTCCATGAGTGCAAGGTACCAACCTGTGAAATACATCTGAAATTAATTATAGAAGCTAAAGAACCCAGTGCTTTCATCACTGTCTTGGAAGCCTTTAGAACCGACTTGCCATCTCATGTTAACTGAATAGGGTTTTCAGAAAGAAGAATCTGATTTTATTTGCATGCATATCTCAATACAAAGTACAGACTTAACTTCTTTGAAGTTCTTCTTCAAAGCATCTTCAAAGGTGGGGTCTGGTTTAGAAGGAGATATATATGTAAATAAAATCAGATTCAATTAACTTTTTAATTTGCTGCTTAAACAATAACATTGTTGCCATTAAAACACTGTTATCCTTGGAGCATTTCAGTCAACAAGTATATACAAATGTAATGCATGGTGGAGTTGTCAGAAAAAAAGCCTTTTAAAGGAAGAAAAAAGCTTTTTTCTGGACCATGAATCATTATCACAATACAAAACTATGCAAGAGCTCAGACAGAGATAGTCCAAAACATGCCTTTTTTCTCCCTCAAACTTTATTTGATTCTAGGCAACAGTGTTGTCTGCAATAGGATTTCTAGTATCAAACCAAGACCATACTACTTTTGATTCTTTGCTCTTAACTTACCATTATCTTTTGAAAGAAATTAATTATTCACTATAAAATTACTTTCTCTATGAAAACATAAAGTCTGATGCTTTCCAATTTTCTGCCCTTCTAGGCTCTGCTAAATCAGATATAAAAATAACAGAGACACCTTAATAATAATTCTAATGTGGTGTAGTGTGCAGGGATAAGAAATTCACTTGGAGCAAAATACTACCTGCATGCTAAAACTGATTTTCTTTTCTGTAGTATTTGATCACTCCTACTGAGACACTAAAGTGAAGCAGGGTTAACGTGGAATCCAACTGCTTCCTGAATATGAAAGTAATTTTATTTTAAAATTGCTTAGTGATGGAAGCATTTCCCCTTTATTTAAAAATAGGCCATCAGTCATTCTATTTCAATGGCTTTGGTAGAAACAAAGGACACCCAGCCACCTTCCACCCAAACTGTCAAACAAAACACCTTTAATCACAGAGGGAAAAACAAACCACACCTCTGTATACCAACTGCAAGGCAGGTACCTTTACTTGCTCATGTAGCATGTGAGAAATGAGCTGAATGAACACAAACATTTTCAAAGTTACCATGGAGAGGCAGTATTTATCTCATACAAATTTCCCAAATGGCTGCAGAAATCTGCCTGTAAGTCTCAATTGGTCCACTTTTTTGTCACCCCCTATATATTTATGTATACACATATATGTATGTATGCGAATGAGGATTCTACTTGGGCAGCCCTGTGACTGAGAATTTGTGTCTGGCTCACAGCCTGTGTGACATTTTCTAGCTCTTGTTTCCCTGTAATGCATTCCAAACCAGGCATCAGAAGCCTTTTGTATTTCAGAATCATCTGTTTCAGCTTCTCTACCTGTCCCTTAAGTCTTGTACAACTGCCTTTTTGTGTAATGCATCTCTAGCGTTACAGAGATTAACTTCTTTCTTCTCAGTTGCTTACATGCAAACACTCTTACTTGTTTATTCCCACAAGTGAGCTGTCAGTGTATCACTGGTCTATCACACACCTCTTGTAACAACAGTGGTCATAATGAATCAGAACTGATCCAGCTCCTCAGACCCAAACTGTGCCCTGCAGCAAGGAATTACTTTGACTATAGGATGACCTTCAGTGGACATTTGGTCCCTATCATTTACCTGAGAATCACTTCAAATACAATCTCCTTTTGAAAGACAATCTCCGTTTTTGGGTCTCAAAGTGGCCACTGAGTCTCACAACTGTAACATCCCATCCAAGTCTTAATGAGACACTGCTATTTAATAGCCCCTCAGGTCTCATTCAAGGTCCATGAGAAGGTTCAGTATCAGGATATGACTGGAGAATCATCCTCTTGGTATCATGGACAGTTTAGACAGAGGTAGGGATGCATTCTAGGTGCTGCACATCTGTTAAGCCATGAGCTAGCTTCATACTGAGACACACACTTGCAAACACCAGTAAAGCTTCTGGTCAATGTTTTCACTGTGGGTGATGCGCATTATACAACCCCTCACAGCCGGTGTGTGAATAATGTCTGAGAGTCTTCCTCACAAAACATACCGTAATGAACAACATGCTTCTCAAGTAAAAAATAAGATCTCGTTGCAGGTTTGAGAAATTCAAGCTGACAAGTTATAGAGATAGTTGATAAGTTCATTTCTCTAGGCCACAAACTACTGTCATATGGAGGAAAACAGCTCGGGCTATCAGCCACAGGTAGGAAAGGTGTGCCGACCATTCAAGCCCACGAAGCTATGACAGGCAGGGAGCACTGAGGTGAGAAGTGATGATCAGAAATGCAATAGTGATAGCACCAGGAAATAGACTTGGTGGGGCTGAACTAATTTATTGCTCAGCCTAGGTAGGCACACCCTGCTACTTATACTGCCTGCCTTGAAAATTAAGTTCCTGCAAGCCAAAGGCTCAGGACTGAAATCCAGGTCGGAAATGACCCTGAGAGCTGCATACATCTCAGCGTGGCAGCAGGGTTCCTCTTTTAGCTGGGACGAGAGCCGTTCCGGGCACACTTGTCACGGGGATGAGGATGGGTCCTCCTTGTCCATGAGACCCGTTCTTGACCCGCGGTGCCTCGGCAGGGAGCGCTGCGGAGCCGGGACAGGAGCGGCCGGCAGGAGCCCCGGAGCGCGGGAGGCGCTGCCCCGGCGGGCGGGGACCGGCGCTGCCCCGGCGGCCGTCCCGCCCATGCCCCTGCCGGTGGCACCGACATGGCCCCGAGCGCCCCGGGCACGGTCCGCGCTGCCGCCCCTCTCTCTGCCCACCGCTCGGCTCTCCGCACAGCTTGCACCCTCCAGGGCTACGGGATCACAGAAACGAGGAGTTGGGAAACACCTCCGAGACCATCGAGCTCAGCCTGTGACCGAGCACCGCCTTGACAACTAGACCATGGCACTCAGTGCCCTGTCCAGTCTCGCCTTAACAACCTCCAGGGACGGGGACTCCACCGCCTTCCAGGGCAGCCCGTTCCAGTGTCTAATCACTCGTCCTGTGAAGAAATTGCTCCTAATGTCCAACCTAAACTTGCCCTGGCTCAGGTTAATACTATGTCCTCTTGTCGTCTGGAACTTGCTGTTCCACCGGCCGCATTCCTAGCCCATATAGCTCCATGTGAATATACTGAGTTCTTCCAGCATGTCCTGTTGGGGAGAATTCCTATCGCTGACCCTATCTGGAGATAGCAACGCCTTGCAACATCTGAGGGAAATTTCCCGGCGGGCTCAGTTGCTGCCTGTATAAGACCAGTTCAACTGGCTGCAAACCTTTGCTAATAAACAGAGGTAACAAAGGTTACAAATGAGTCGGGGCCCTGATTAGGGCTCCACAAAGTCAAACAAGAAGTTTCACTCAACACGAGGCAGAGCCTCCTTACACGGAGGACGGCAGAGCCCTGGAAGAGGCTGCCCAGGGAGGTCGCGGGGTTTCCCTCTCTGGAGACACCCACATCCCACTGGACGCGTTCCTGTGTCACCTGCTCTAGGTGACCCTGTCCCGGCACGGATGATTTCCAGAAGTCCCTTCCAACCCTAACGACTCTGTGATTTTCCATACAGTGTAAAACATTAATTTGAGGTGCCCGGTGCTCAGTGAAGTCCTAAAAAGCAAAAGCAGCTGAGGCCTATTCCGAATCGAGTGGGTTGTGGCTGAGGTGCAATTATATCCAGGAGATGGAGTGAGCAGGGGAGAAGGCAGCGCTACCACACGGGGTGAGCTGGGAAAAGGGCCAGGTCGGCCATGCGGCGGTTTTGCCGTGTGCTTTGACATGCGCGCACTTGGATCAGGCATTTCGGGAGAAGCCCCCGGCCGTGACACACGGCCCCACCCCGCGCCGCGCCGCGAGGGNGGTGCCGGCGCACGGCGTGGGCTGCGTGCGCACAGCTGGGCAGGCCCGTCCGTAGCTGTAGGAGTAGTACCGAGCGTGTCAGGGCCGTAACCACGAGTGTGTAACGCCGCCAGCTGTAACAGTAGTAAGGAGTGTGGAACAGCCGTAACAGCAGCTGGGTCACAGCAACAACAGCCGGGCGTCGGCTGCGTTTTGCCGCAGCACAGGGGGTTCTTTGGCACGCCTGGGTCGCACCATCCCCGTGCCACGGCGTCTGTCGGTGCTTTGCCTGCCCTGGGCCCCGGCAGTCGTGGTGTTTCCTAGCCGTAATCCACGGGACACAATACTTGAGGTCGTTTGGAGGTACCTGTTGGCTGATGGAGATTTTAATTCCTGCCCTTTCCGCAGATGAAGCAGGGCAGGCAGCTTCTCCTAAAAACTGGATTCTCTTGTTTTCAGAAGTGAGTGACCACTAATCTCTGAAGGAACTACAAGTTTCATTTCCACGAGCTTCTTTCCACTTGCTTTTTTTGTGAATGCCAGTTTTAATGGATGTTTCTCACTTTCTTTTCTTCCCTATGAAAACAAGACATTAGTCTAGATGCAGTAAATTGGAAGAAATGGAAGAAAGGAAGATCAAGAGGAGGAGCCCCAAATCATCTTCCAGTCACTCTGCTCAGGTTGCTAACTCCAAAAAAAGCTCAGTGCCAGTCAGTAAAAGTACAGCCTTCTCCAACCCTGCCCCACAGCCTGCTGTGCAAAAACCAAAGTTAAAACGGTAAGCTTGGGGCATTTGCAGACTTAGAGGGAGTGAGAACCAGAAACTTGGCAATGCTAAAACGGTCTAGAAGTTGTTCAGACTGGTTGTGACAGAAGAGTTTCACGCTTGTGAAGACTTTTCATGGTGTGTCTTTTTTAGCAACATGATTTGTGCTTAACACAATATAATGGTTATTTTACAGCAAAGGAAGGTGTTTTACAGGCTTGTTGTAAGCTTGATGAAATGTTACACAATGCTGTAGACTCATACTGACAACAGATTAGTTGAAGCAGGGTATAGCCTGATATGACTGGTGAAAGACGTGTTGGATGATCAAATTTGGGCATCATGTGGGAGATAGTAGAGCTCCAGAAATACAGCTGTGAGCAACAAATAAAATATTACATGACTGCAAGTTTGGAACTGACAAGTTCAGCAGGAAAGAAAGGATATAGATTGAACAGGATGAGCTAGAACTGGAATTTCCAGGTGTTTTGTGATTGGGAACCTCTCAGCTGGGGCAGTCTTGTGTAATGAGAGACACTCAGTTCTTCAGAGAGTACCATGTCAGAATAGTTTGTGTTTTGTTGATGATACATCTGTTTCAGTTTGAGAACATTAATTTACCTGCATGTTAGAAAATGTGTTTCTTGGCTGTGGCAGACAGAGTAGATAAATAAATGAAGAGGAATTTTAAAGTGAAATGTTAGCTGGAGAGAAGCAGCAGAATTTACTGACCTCTGAGTTTTAGCTGAAGATTAAATACAGAACTGTCAGCATCAGCACAGGGAGTCTGTTTGAAGGATGCAGTATTGGCCTGATGAATAATGAATTTTGCAATGTGAAGTCTACACATTATTTTTCAGGAAAATTGTGTCAACACTTAGAGGGACATATTAGTAAATACTAATGTGCTTTAAATTGGTGGTTTCTGCAGTTGACTGAACAGTCTGCTCAAGTCTCAACATTCTCCTGAGATTTACTAGAAATTAATTTCTTGCAGTCCACAAGATTGTCTGAGAAGAAAATGTCCTTTTTGCTTTAAGTTCTGGCCATTCTTGCACAATTGTTAAACTGACCAAGCAGTGCTAATACAGACAATTGTTTGACCTTTCCAAGCAGGAGAGGTAATTGACATAATAATGTGAGGATGAACTGCTGTTGTGATAATGGAGTAAGAGTATTTAATTAATTTTCACTTGATCTGCAAGAATCCAATGAAGTAAGTTTTCCAAGACCAATAGTGTATTTTATTAAACATCAGAATTGGGTGTTAAAAATGGATCACCTGTCTGTTGTACAAACCATTAAGTCTGAAATTGAAGTAGAACCTAAATTGAGATGTCCTGCTCTGAGGTGAACTGGATATGGTGATTGTTGGACTGCTGGTTGTTTCTATAGCATATCGTTTATATGATGTTTATAGACTACAGAAGCTCTTGGGCTATTATTTCCCATAAGAAAGAATTTATGACTTGCAGAGCATGGGAAGGGTAGAGCTTGCTATGCTTTAAACCCCATTATCTTCACTAATTAAATAAAACCTCTTTTTTAAGTGTGTGATTTTTTTTTTTTAATATCCCACAATATTCTAAGTTAAAATTTTTAGGCTCAGATTTTTTCACTGATTGGTTTCTGAACAGATTCATCAAAAGGCTGCAGGACAGCGTCCTACATAAACTGTATTAGGATGCTGTCTGTCTTTGGGTCCGAGATGGAACATGCTGCTTCTCACGGTAGCTGTGTGTTTAGTTTCCATATTGGTTGTGTGTTCATGGTGATTTATGATGGTTATTAATTTTCATCCATGTAGTTTCTATGGGCATGTGGTGCTCTGAATAAATGGTATGTTTAGAGGGAAGTGTATGAGATCCAGGAATTTTGATGGTTTTCTTGCAGGAAGGGCTGTAGAGAATTTTTAGCAATTTGATGTTTGGGCATGGACTAGTTTCATTTGGTAATCAGAGTAGTGGGAGAGTGGTTTTGATAGTGAGATTTACAAAATTGGGATACTATTTGTAGGGTGAAAGAAAGAGCTCTAGGAAAATTTATGTGGAGGCAAGGTCACCTTCCAAAACTTATAACCAGCTGTTGCAGTCTATAGATGTTTGTGACGAGAGCGTGATTTTTGAAGGGGTTTCTTTCTGGCTTGCAGATACTTTTTGGGTGAGTTTATGTAGATAATGTCTGCCTGGGGAAGTGGTGGAATCACCATCCCTGTAAATATTTAAAAAAGGTGAGTGTGGCACCTGGGGACATGGGTTAGTGGTGAACATGGCTGTGCTGGGTTAATGGTTGGACTTGATGATCTTACAGGCCTTTTTCTGTGCTAACGCCATACGTGTCACTGCTGGGTGATGTTGGCCCACTTTAGATTACTAAGATGGCCATCACAGATGTGTGGTCCATTGATGGTTCCTACTATTAGCAGGAAAGCAGATTGTTGGAACCCTTCATTTTGCAGTATCAAAATGTTGAGCTAGTGATGTCCTTTATTTTTTAAGACAAGCTGGTGGTCCAGTGTTTATTTTAAAAGCAGTGACGGAAATATGCACTATATATTTCCCATTTAATTTTCAAAGCTCAGATGTACGCTTCCTACCATTTCAAATTTACAGGGAAATTGAAAGCAGGAAGTAATATCCGTTTTGTTCAATTATTTTTTTTTAGCATAATCAAAGAGAAAGCCAAACCTCCAGGAGGTGAAGCAAAAGGGGCACAGGCAGCACCAATCCAGCATTCTTTTCTCACAGATGTATCAGATGTCCAGGAAATGGAAAGGGGACTTCTAAGTCTCTTGAATGACTTCCACTCTGGAAAACTTCAAGCATTTGGTAAGTGCATGAATTGTGTGTGTACAATAGTTGTTTTTTATAGCTGTACAGTGGTAACATTTGCAAACAAGTGTTCTACATGGACAGACTGCCAGCTGTCAGTTTGACTCTGCCAACTGAGACATGCACTCAAAATAATTAATACATCTTACTGCATTTTTAAGTTACAGTCCCATTGTGAGGTTGTCAGTGCTGTGAGATTATTCCTATGGCATTTCATTATTCCTTCCAGCAGGGAAGCACCTTAAGATACCAAGTTTAAAGCCACTTATTTATGATAGTGTAGGAAGAGGTAACTGTATTTAGCACCCAGTTTTGTTACATATGAACATTTAACACTATTGGTAACTACTTTTATGAAATTCAGTGCAAGGTGCATTTTATCCAGGTTACTCTTTAGTCTTAGCTTCTTAGTATTTTTACAGCCTCAGAGTTGATGGAGGTTTCCAAGAAACATTACACATTTTTGCTTTCTTCTCTCCCCTGTAGTAAGTAGAAAAATGCGTGTGTACATTTGCAAGTTTAGTGTTAGGTCAGCATGTCAATTCCACACTGATTTTACAAAAGAACCTGAGAAGTTTGTATTATATAAACCATCTGTTCCAAGAAAGCAACCCTCAGATAAATCAGAATTGGAAAGGAGGTTTATTTTGATCATATTTTAAGTTAAAAACCAGGGTCTTTCTGAATCAGAGAAAAATTCAAGAGTATAGAAAAATCACACGCATTCGAGAAAGCTCTTGGGACATGGGGATAGCCATTATAAATTCAGCACACCACCACATCAAATGGGATGACAGAAACTTCAATAGTGAAACAGTGAGAAACCATCAAGAAAGCAAATTTACTTGTAAATTTGATGTTTAAATTCTCTGATGTAAAAAGCTGCATCTTCACACCTTCATTTTCTCTCTTGGGTTTCTTTATATTAAAGTTTTTGCTTGTCCTTATAGGAAATGAATGTTCCATAGAGCAGATGGAGCACGTGCGGAGTATGCAGGAGAAACTTGCTCGTCTCAATCTGGAGCTCTATGGGGAGATGGAAGAACTCCCTGAAGATAAAAGAAAACTAGCCAGTGATTCCAACCTGGATAGACTGCTGTCAGATGTAAGTGCTGGGAAGGCAGAAATCATGGAACTTAGCCCACAGCACAGCTTGGTTCAGGAGAATACTGCTCCTGTGTGCGCAGTGATTTACAGCTGGGGAGAACGTAGCGCTTCAGTGAACCAAGATGTGCCCTGCTCTCTTCTTGGTTTTGAGAAAACACAGGGGTTGTTTTCATTTGTTACAGCTGCTGGTTGCTTTGGGGAGGGGAGCAGGCTGGCTGCAAGTTGCCCGAGCATGTCAGCCTGCTTAGGGACAGCCCATGTATTTCCCCACTTTCCCTGTGGTCCATCCTCCTACATCTGGGGAAGATGACACATAATAAGGAATATAGATCTGAATACTCTACACTTTGTCTAGTGTATTTCCATAAAACCAAGAACTGTTAAAATTTCTTTAAATTTCTTGAGATCACCAGATTTAAACTTAATTTGGAACTTAGCTCATTGTATAGGATTCAGTGTAGATTTGATTTGATTTTTGTAATAAATCATACATTCCAGCCCAAACTATTAGTTATTTC
The DNA here is from genome assembly GCA_013397315.1 of Donacobius atricapilla. NCBI lineage: Eukaryota > Metazoa > Chordata > Aves > Passeriformes > Mimidae > Donacobius > Donacobius atricapilla. The sequence continues at coordinate 580,387 of WBMY01010094.1, read as the reverse complement.
ATTGTTTTAATGTATTTGTTTCAGCATACCAGCATAATTGTTGCATTTCTTTGACTAACAGAAGTGCTGTTTCTCATAATTTCTACATTTATATTGCAGCTAGAAGAACTAAATTCATCCATGTATCCTTTTCCTAAAATGTTTATTTTCCATTATAATTACTAGCTGTAGTCAAATTGCAGTGTGTTTCTCCAGTAACTGATGTTTTTACAAGAGTCAAATGGCTTCAATAATGCCTTTGTGCTGTTTCTGTTTTAATTTTACACAACAAAGAATCAAAATGCAAATCCAGGTGTTTATTTTGCACCTTCCTCTGAGCACTGCATTATGTCAGGGCTCAGTACCTAGAGTTGTAGTTAATTGTGATGCTCTGCTTTTAAATTAGTGCTATAATACAGCATTGATTTTTTTAGGTTCTTCCAGTACATTAAGTGACTGTATCTTAACACATCTAATTACAGGTTGTTTTTTTTAATCTGGTGATTTATTTAGCTACTGTGTACCACAGTGTGTTGTCAGTGGCAAAGCCCATCAGCAGCAGGGTCTTTCTACATGCATGTTATTGAGACATTCTGGAACAAACATCCATAGTAATACTCCTTCAACAATATTCAGAGGCATCTGTCCCACTGATAAGTGAATTCTATTACTTTTCAGTTTTTCTCTAGAAACATGTGTGGTCGTTTATCACGGATTGACTGTGGAGAGTGAACTGACCTAATTTCTTATTTCTAGGGTCAGATACGTCAGCAGAGCTTAGGTAACTGAACAAATGTGTGCTCTTAGCCCACAGAGAAGATAAAGCTGAATGTCTCACCTTGTCTTTTACACTGGGCTTTTGATAAACCAGGATGACAGTGGAGGAGTGTAGCACTCAGTTTATTCTGCAATCTGGTTATTTCTGTTGTTACATACTGTGTATGCATTGAGGAGGTGAGACTGTAGTTTTTGGGGCTTAAGATCCTACACTGGTATCTACATTCCCTGCATATCCATGGAAAGCTGTTAAGGGCAGACTTGATAAAGAGGACAACTGGGATGTGATAATAATACGTAATAGTGATAAAAAATAATCTGCCATCACCCTTGATCCAAAGGCTAATACTGGAGGTATGTAATGCTCAAGTCTCATTGAGAAATATTAATCTGCTGGCGGGGAACTAGCATAGAACTCATCAGAACAGAGTTTGTCTGGACTGGTGCATACCCCAGAGCAGAGTTTCATGTAACAGTGCTGTCTTGTTTATGCCTTATCTGTATGTGAAGGTGTTATTCCTTAATGATTTGCTTCAGCCAAAAACTACATTTAGCAGATGCTCAAGATATTCCAAATGGTACTACAGGCTGAGAGAGAACATCTTTGTTGATCTAATCCCAAAGCTGGGAGAATCCCAGCTTTGCTTTTGTTTTTCCGGACAATGGAATCAAGAAGAGTTATGACTTTGTGTTGTTTTTTTAAATTTTACACAACAAAGAATCAAAATGCAAATCCAGGTGTTTATTTTGCACATTCCTCTGAGCACTGCATGATGTCAGGGCTCAGTACCTAGTTGTAGTTAATTGTGATGCTGTGCTTTTTATTATTGCCTTACTTAACAAAAACATTGGAGAAACTTGGAAATGTATTTCTTCTGCTTAGTGTTCATATGGCTACAAATGGTACATGTAAATAAGTTCACTGGCATTTCTCCACTTTTTATGAAGGTAGTGATAATGTTGCCTTTCAGATCATTACACAGACAATCTGCTCATGGTATCTTTAGTGTTTTGTTGATTGGTGATGCCACACATTAATTTATTGTTAATAAAGTGAAAAGTTTTAAATATATGATGTTTCATTTGCAGAAGCTGCTGTTGGTTTGGCTGTGTTAGGAAGATGATTTTTAGCACTGTCTTAATGTTTGCAGAGTTTATGTTTTTCCATTACTATGAACAATTATAAAATGTCACCAAATTAAAACTAGCAGGCTAGCAGTCTACATAAATTAGGTATTGTGGAATTCCAAAATTGGGTAAATAGTTACTGTTCAATAAATCCAGGATATTCAATTTTGTGTTTACTCCGATGTTGTAAATAGGCTGCTATTAATTGGTATCATCTTTCTGAGCACAGCTAGAGGAAAAAAAAAATTGTCTTAGTGCAAAATCAGGCCGGTTTTAGATCCAAAATTTCTATCTTGGTCCATCAAACCATGCCTTTGGTTCTAGATTTATTTTATATACAGTTTTTAGGTAATACATTCAGATTCCACAGTGGTTCTACACTTACTGAACAAGGAATGGAATTTATATTCTTCTACCTGAGCACAAAGCTTGCCTCAGCCCAGAGTGGGGAAGGCCAGGGAAGAGAAGATTGCTTATGTTCGGCATCTTTGGAGAAGATGCTCCTTGTGGCTACAATGTAGTTTTGAATTGTGCAGCACCAAACCTGCAGCACACTGGGGACAGAAGGATCATTTAACCACCACTGAGTGCTCTGGCTAAGATTCAGCCTCAAATTCCCTGCCTCAGCTATCACACAAATCTCTGTGATTTACAAACCAGCAGGGATCCCAGTGGTTGTCCTCTGAGGTTGTTCTGTGTGCAATTTATCTCCTTTGTTGGCCAAGATGCTCTAGGATGCATGCTGGTAAATGTACCTAGGAGTCCCTGCCTGCAGCAGGGTACATACCCGTGATGTTGTGAAATCCAGAGTCACCTTAAGAGAACTAGAATACAAGCTTCTCACAGAGTGAAGCCACGGCTGATTGTTCTCCGCACACACACCTCTGACCAATAATAGGGCAATTATAATTTCTGCACAGCACCTTCTCACATCAGCACGATGCCCTTGTTTCTGGGCAGACTTCTGAACAACAACCAAAAAAGTAGCATCTTTTAGCCTTGTGCCTCATACCAGGTGTGGCAACAGTCACTAGGAGAGCTGCAGTTATACAAAATTGTATTCTTGCAGCACACTTGGATTCAGGAACAGAGCTCTGGGCTCACTAGCAGCTTATTGGCAGCAAGCGCTGTATTGCAGCATTGTAACGCACACTTGTCCCAAACCACACTTTCAATCTCGGAGTTTAAGTATTCTATTTTAGAGGCTGGTCTTAGCCTTACTCTTTCAAACACATTACAAATCACTTACAAACGTGTTGGATGCCTTGATCTCGTTTCTGTAGCAATTTATGCAAGGACCGAGTGTATAATTTGAGATATAAACAAATACCTTTCTCAAGCAAGCTATAGCATTATACAAGAATTGCCCCTTTTTCTTCAATTGCTTTAAGCCCATGGACAGTTGCAAGTCACAAAGGATGCACTAATTGCAAATAATTGAGAAATGAGCACTGAAAAGCGAAGAGAGAAGAGCAGTGTGAAATTGATAGGGAAAGTCAGCATTTGCCATTTAGGAGGACAAAGATGGAGAAGTTTGATGCAGTGTATAATTAGTGCAATCTGACAAGGAAGAGGCATTTACAGGATGTGTTGTGTCAGAACTCTAAAAATTGCAATGCATATGTGAAGGAAAATAGGTGTATGTTAGAACAAAAATCTATGCCATCTTCATGAAAATTTTAAACCCAAAATCCTACCTTACAATCCCAATTACATCTACTTTCAATTTTAGAGAGTACTCACTTGGGACTAATTCAGATAAGGATGGTTTTCAGCTGTGACAGTTGAAATGAAACTCCCTTAAATAAATATGTAAAATTCTTTTTCACAAGAGGAAAAAATCCGCATGAAGAGGTATTTGTAAAAAGGAAGTTTTAGAACTTAAATCAATCTTCTAAAAAGCTACAGGAAAAATGGATAAAAAACCCTTACAAAATTGGTACTTTCGACATAAAAAATTCTAGGACATTATCAATTTTAGCACATTTTTTGGTTAGCAATTCACTATGGAAGCAATATGGTAAATAGCATAGAATCTGCCAAAACTACCAGCCTCTTAATTTTGAAAAAAATGACACATGAGTAATTGCTGCTTTTCCACAGGAACATTCTTGCTTTAATGCTGCTTTATCCTGAAAGGCTAAGTGCAGAGTAAACCAGGGAATATGTTCCTTTTAGGTACCCTTCTACAGCAAAAGGACCTCTTGATTCTTCTATGATCTCTTGGCTCCTTCTGATGAGAAGGCAGGTGACCAAGTTCCTTCATGAGGGCAGTGAAAGACAATGGACTGAGGCTCCAGAAGAAAGGTTTGTTATAAACAGAACCATTCTTCCAAAGGCAGGATATGTAACAGAAAAAACAAGTGATGTGCTCAAGGCATGACAGGTCGGCATTTTCTTGATTACAATGAATTAGAACTTCCTACAAAATTCCTTTCATCTTTTTCTTGAAATACACTCTGTATTTCCATACCTTGACTAACTCAAGCTTTCTATCAGCTCAAGCTATGCAAAATAAGGCACAAAAGCACTTAGTAGAGTGCTGAATTTCACAGCATTTTAATGAAAGACACGCCTAAGTTAACATAGGGATTTCCAAAATATTTCCTTCGACTTCTGCAGAACAATCATAAATTGCTGAAGCTCCTTACTATACATGAATTTCTTGCTAAGTCTGACACAGCCAGTCAGGGATGCTAGGCCTCCAGAAGCCCTTAGGTAAGTGTTCACTGCAACTGTTGTAATGCTTATTCCACTTCCTGCTCCCCCAGCTGTCAAAAGAATAATTGATTTTCAACATGAAATCAATTTATTTTCTCAATATGCAACCAGTCTTTCAGATGGTAATGTTCCTTACTTGCCTGTTGGTTGGATACCAAAAACCACAGGCTCCTTGCAGAAGACAGTCCTGATCCAGAGTGCAGTTTCTTATAATGAACGTGTTCCACCCCACGGACCATCCCCTCTCCTGTCAGTTTAAATGCAGCCTTACTTGAGCCAAAGAAAGAAAAGCAGTCACACCTCTGAGGTTAAGTGACAGAAAGCAAAAGGCACCAGTGCAGCTCTAAGGGATACACCAAGGAGTGTTCCTGCACTGCAGAGTATGATGCATCTCCCATCTCCATGAGCTCCTCCACAGACTGGGAAACAATACAGCCACATAGGGTTCAACAGCAGTATTGCCAAAATTTGGGTTTCCATCAACATACCACTGAAAGCCTAAATCGCTTTTACTATTTATGATATTTTGTTAAATTTGTAGGCCTCTCATAAACAAGACCAGTCAAAACAACAGACTAATTTCAGCTGCTTACACATGAAATGTATCAGTATCTTTAAAAGTATCAAGAATATATTCTACCAGTGATGAAAGAGAATTCATCTAGCTTTCTGTAGCCCAGTATGCTGATGAAGTATAACAAACAGTACTAAGAGTCTTCTTAAAGCTTTGGATTTAAGCTGTGAGATCATAAACTTCACATTTTATAGTCACAATTCCAATTTTTTTTCTATTTTAACTAAACAAAGGCTGTTTTGGACAATAATTTAAATGCAAGCCATTGAATACCTATTTACCAGTAAGCTGGAGAAAAGTACTGTGAAATCACTCTGAAACACACTAATAGTGTACAACCAGGTACAACTAGTATATGCTTTAGGTACAAATAATGTACAATCTATCTTTAAAGCAGAAATTGCACCTTTAAAGCCCATTTTGCCACTTTAAAGAAATATTACTGAAGGGAAATTACACAGTATTCAACTTCCCCCCTCCACCTCCCCAGACAAAAGCCATTAATTCAAAGATTCCTGTTCAGTTTCTATTTTGCTTGTGTTCTAACTATCAGGACAACTCTGTATTGGTTAACCATTTGGTTATTGGTATCTAGACATTATTAACATCTGTCCTATACAATCCCTAGTTCATTTTTAAGACTATGAAGAGAACATAACACTTTTTTTTTTTGTTATTAGATAGTAAAGTCCTTGGTTTTCATGTGTTTTCCTCAAGATAGCTGTATGATAAATGACTGGTACATCAATATTCAGGGCAAGACAAGCACGCTGCATAAGCATCCAAATTATTCAAAATACACAAGTTATTTTTCCATCTTCCTCACAGAGTAAGAACTGCATCATTATTACTCAGTTGGAAGTAATGTGCTTTTGCAACACATTACAATTTCATGAAACTACATTCCACTAGAAACTAAGACTAGAATGAGCTGGGAGTCAGGAGACAATGATTTACTGTTTTTTTACTGTTTTAGGAAAAAGTGATTAAGGCTAGGCCACCCATAAAGTCACATTTAGAGACAAACTGCACAGGTGAAATCAGAAGAGTAATTCTCAACTCTGCCCTAAACAGCACACCCCATCCACATAAGGGACAGAGACATGTCACACAAGAAACAATGCTGCAAATTTATTTTCTTTAGTTTTAAGTTTTTATAACCTCAACTTTGTTTATCCCACATAAGACATTTTCAGTAATACGAGATCATCTAGTTCATCACAATTGCAAGGAAAATGAAGTGCATGTGAAGTACAAAAAAACCTGAAAATACTTGCTTACATTGGATAGACTTAGAATACTTCTTAAAACAAAGCGGCTTTCCAGTTTTTTACCTTTGCATTTTTGAAAACTTCTCTGCAGTCCAAAGATAGGCAATGAGTGGAGAAAAAAGCAACTCCAAAGCAGGTGGAATGGAGAAAGAGGCACATTATTAGGAGACACAAAAGAAATGCAAATCAAATGAGAAGAGACACTCTTCCAATGACAAAGTCCAGAGAAAAACATTTTCCGGGTGTTTCAGAAAGGGCTGCTGCTGTCCATCCATCCCAGGTGGGTACATGAATCACACTCCATACCATTTAGTAGTCTACATTTATACTTGCAATAGGGAGAGCACCTCTTTTCTACTCCACAGAATTCCTTGCCCCAAAGAGCTTACAATCTGAGTTCATAAAAAATAATGCATCAAGTAGCTGGATCAAGATCAAAGAAATGGGGAAGACAGGGAGATAATTTTGTAAGGGATTAAAGTTGGGTTATGTTACTAAGTGAGGTAACTTCTGAACATCATTGGCAGTGATGTTCTTAAGACATTAAGTAGTTTTTCAGTTAGAAGGTCTTCTGATCATGAAAAACTGGTTTAAAATGTACAGAATGATGCATTTAAAGTAATCCACAAAAATTCTTAAAAATAGACTTGTTGGCAAGATACAAAAAGGTTCAGATTGCCGAAGTTCTTTACTTGAGACACTAACTTGTCATTAGGAAGATATGGATGTTAGAGAAATTCCTATGTACATGTAACATTTGAATGTAAAAGACTTTTTACATTTAAGCTTAAAATGTTAAATTCTGATTTAAATCCTGTTGCTATAAACATAGGCTTAATACTTAAATATTAATATGAAAATAGTGCTATTTAAAAAATGTATTTTAGACTTTAAAATAAACTATGGACAAGATACAGCTGGTTCAAAAGATCAACATTCTTTAACTGCAGTGACTCACTTTCCCCACTTTTTAAAAAAGGGAAAAGCTTTTTCCCACTCTGTTCCTGCTACTTGTCAGTTATAATAGAAGTGATCGGTCCATCAACTTTAAAGTTTTTTACTTTACTTTGGGGGGCATTATTTGTTTTGCTGTGTTTTTCTTCACATTTCCCTATTCATATATAGTTTTCTGAAGTCAGAGCCTTGCACTTTATATGTAATTTATATGTCACCTTTGTGCCCATTTACCTATCATTTCTTAATCCCTTTACATGCAAATAAAAACTACCATCTTTCATGCAACTATGACATCCTTTCACACCAGAGAATTTTGCATTGGATTATATACATAAACCATCTGCAACACTTCCATGACACTTGAAAAAATGTTGGAATAGTTATAGTAGTAAAATTCACCATAATTATCCAGTCTGTTATGATAACCAAAAAGAGAAATACTTGTTTTTCACTGTAACAGCATAACCAGTGGTAAATCCGACTTGACCTATCCTTTTGGAAGAGAAGCAGATGTTAAGTGAATTTAGTTTATGCACAGAAGTGAGACAGTGATGTTAAGGACTGCTAACAAAGGATGATTTATCTTTAATTTTTAAAGGAATTTTCAAGGAAATCAAACCAGATATTAAGCCTAAAGAACTATAAATATATTTGACTCAAGTCAATACTAACATTTACTTTTTAGAAATTACATTTGTATTCAATTTGCTTATAGGAGGATACGAAAGGAGTATAGCCACAGATTACCAAGAGAATCACTTCTGATCAACAGCTAAAAATGAGGGAAGAAAATGGCCAAACGATTATGATCAATCACCTCTTGAACATGCCACAAAATTACAAAAAATTACCTGCAAACCTGTAATAAAACCCTCCCCCCCCTTATTTGAATGAGTTTCAATTCCCAGGTAAAGATGAATCAACAAAATTAAAATATTGTGCTGTTTTATTGGTGTAAAAATCACACAATTGCTAGTTCTGATTCTGCAGAGATACATCCATGCAGTTAAACATCTATGATCCCACAGCCAGAAGAAGCCATTAAATAGAATATCTGCTGTTAGTCAGCAATTAATGCAAATTTACATATGAGATCAAAATGTGTGTATCGTACAATATACAACAAATCCTAATACAGTACATCAACCTGAAGAGCAAGATACACTCAAGGAACTCTGTTAATAGTGAAGCCTGTCTATATGCCAGAGAAGTAAGGCCTGGAAACAAGATGACAGAAGGTACCCCAGAATTCCTAAGAAGCAAAACTGTTCATTTTTTGTTTTAAATATATATATTTTTTTTTTTTTTCTGGGAATTAGAAGTTTATAGAGGTATTGACACATTACTTGACAATACAATTTGTTATAGTGAAGACTGGTGGATGTGATCTGCTATTAAAAGGTAACATGTGAGACATGCAATTACAGGTGGTGCAATTAATGTTTGGGACCTACACTCAACTCTTTTCACGAAAGGGAGAACTAAAGACGACCTGTTTGATAAACTACCAATTGTGCCATAAATGTTTCTACGCATGCGGCTGAATCAGGATCATGAATGGATAAAATGTGACCACCTGGCAATCTGTGGTTACATACTCTATAATGTATGCAACAAAAATCACAAAATCCAATCCAGTGGATATGGCAAACAACCTGCAAGAACTCTCCCAACCTGAGTAAGCTGGGGAATTGCAAAGAGGCAGGCTTTCCAGAATTGTGAACAACTTTCCAATTGTGAAAGGCAGCTTGGGAAGTAACATTGGCTGATGACAGATTAGTAGTTTGTCTCTTTTCTGGCACAATAAAATAAATGCCATAGTGAATGAAGAGTTTATGTGCTTAAAGGTTAAAATCAGCTGATTAGCAACCCTCTTCTGCAAAGATGTTTCAACAGGAAAAAAAAAAAACCCACAAAAAATTCCAGTTGGAAATTTTGGCGACAAACTCTGCAAACTCGGGTCCAACAAAGATCATGGATGCCAACAGAAAAAGATGTGAGAGGCAGTGTCACATTCAAGGAAAAAGTTGTTTTTTTTTTCTCTCTGTATTGAAATTAAAATACTTAAAATACAAAAGTGGACAAATTGACAAAAGAGAACCACAACATTTAATGTAGAATAGAGTGCACTGAGCTAGATGCATGGATATTTAAATAGGCCTTGAAACCCATACCCCTTTCAAAATTAGTAAATTCACAGTTAACGGCAGTAGGCTTAGAGGTGAGAGAAGGGTCGAAGTTGTTCCAGTTGGACTTCCAGGGAGATTCTCTCTTCAAGAACATCCTACAAAAGAAAGATTTTCTACTGATGGTCCACAGAGAATAAGCACTGAAAATTTCCTCATGCCATCAAAATCTGCTTCAGTTTGAGAACTAACTTATAGTCTACAGCCTTGGTAACTCTTTCCAGAAACTGAATAGAAGACTGGCTGGATGGTAATTACTTGTTATTGAAAATCAGTACTTTGCTCCAAGATGATGCCATGTAGTATTTTTTCCTTTCTTTCAAATCACCCAATTCCAAATTTGTACCCAGATGCAAACCCAACTGTAATATTTTCAAATGAAGTTGAAAATGTTAAGGGGGTTAGCTCTCATCTGAACTAAGAATATTGGAAACTCACAATTTTCTTCTCCTGTTTTTCCTCTTATGTGAATTCTGTGCACCTTGACTCTCATAAACATTAACATGTGAAATTCAGGCTTGAGTTTTTAAAATGACCTAACTTCCACTGCAGACAGTATCTTAATAGTTCATGTTTTCATTTAATATTTTTTAAAAATTATCTTGGTAGTTAAAATTAGATGTCTTAGGTAAGAAAGATGGCAGGCGAAAGACATTAAGTTGATGTCTACAGATAGCTCCAAAATGATAGCTGACCTATATAAACAAATCAGTATTGTTGCACTAATTATTAAACTGCAAGTTTTGTATTTCAGATTATTGTATTTGTTTTAAAATATTTGTAATTTACAATTTTAAGACTTTAGGGCTTGCTTTTTCCTTCAAAAGAACACAAACCAGTTCAGCTGCTCTTCTTGGTACTGCTTTTAAAGTATGGGATGACCACAACAGATAACTTAGTATGAATAACGTGCAGTAAAATTTTAGTGTAGCTAAAAGCAAATCAATACATTGAAAAATATGTGTTGTAATAGCAAAAGTGTGATTCGTAATTTCACAAAGCTTGTCACAAATAGGTACATTCTATGATCTACAAAAATAGCTAAATATTTAATATCAATATCCTCTACATTTATCATTGTATTGCAGAGATGCCGTTACTGTGCATCACTAACATCTTGCTCTCTGAAGCTCTTCTCCTACACAGACAAAGACTAAAGAATTACCTTTAGTTGCTGCTGTAGTTCACTGTTCAATCTGGCCAAAACAGTGTTGGTTTCCTTGTTACGTCTGATTGATGCCTGAATTGCCTTCTTGTCTTTCCCCACTGATCTGAGAATATATTAGAAGTACTGTAATAAGTAATTTTGCCACTTAGCTGAACATCTCACTTATAGTCCCCCTTCTTCAAGTTAGTGGAATCCTCTTTTCATGATTTTTTTTACTTGTTACACTGTTAAATTATCCCGCTTCTGTCTGGCTTCATTGACTACGTTTGTTTGCATGGAAACACAGATATATACGTTTCATATATGCACACATTTGGTTTCAATCAGAGAGCACTCAGCATATTTTAAAAATTTGTCATTAACAACTTTCTGAAGGCCCAACAGAGCAAACCACATTAATTTACCTCAAAGTGACTACTGCAATAGACTATTTTCATGCTAGGACACACAGGCTGCACATTTTGGACTGTTCATAGCAACCATTTAAAGTTAAATGCTACATCTTAATACTTCCACCTCTTATTTCTAACATACTTGCAGAAGCTAAAAAGAGTTCACATTCCAAAATTCACAATCTCTTGAAAATCTCCCAGTAGCAGAGGCTTTGGAATGACCTCCTTCAAAAAGCAAAAACTTCTTAAATTTTTGAATTAATCTAAATTAAACACACTGAAATTGTTTGCAACTCCTGGAACAGAAAGTGCGTATGCTGTTTAAATGTAAGCTTTCCAGTAACAGATGTATTTATATACTTCTTGGGTTACCTAGGAATAGATGGCTGTGAAGCAAGAACAGCAGCTATGACACCTGTTTTCTGTGTATGTTCCTCAGCTTCGGGTCTTAGCTCATCTTCTGATTTTAATCTTCTACGAATAGGCTTCGGTGGTGGAGCAAGTGGGGTAGTGCCTTTACTCTGAAGAGGAAAACAGCCTATTAATTCTCTGAATCTATGTTTTATTTGGATTATAACCTGGTAGCTTGTGTTTCATATTCAGTTACTGAGGCAACTGAATTTACAACCCATCAGGTATTTTCTGGTGGACATCTAGCTGCATTCTCATTTGGTCTGGAAAAAACCTGAAGCAGTAAATCCTACCGTGGTGAAAGGCTAGTAAGTTGCTACACATTGACAAAGAACTGTGCAAGCAGAAACACCACAGTACAACTGAGTACTGTAAACACACAGCATATTCCCACCAGTAATTATGTCTGCAACCAAATCAAAAGCTACTGTTAATCAAGTTCTGCACTAAACATTATGATCTGTTCAAAAATTTGAAAACTTACAAGTATCTTTTCTGCTGTCTCAAGAATCTCATCATCTAATCATCATTTGCAGCAAAAATTCACCATACACATGCCTATTTGAAGCACCTATTGGGCCTAAGCAGACTGGGTTCAAGTGGATAGCTATAAAGCTGCTGTTGCAAATCGAAACAAAGATTTTTAATTTCATATACTCAGACAACTGCACTTTGATCCAAGAGTACCTGGCATACCGCACTACTGGGGACATTTGCAGGTGCTTTGTCTTCAACTCTTCCATCTGCTTTGGCAACTCTTAGAGAACTTGCAGAATCAGAGGGCTTTTCAACCTAAAGGAATATAAACGGTATTTAGAAATCTACTTAACATATACTTCATTTGGCAACAATTGGAGTAAAAAGTATGCTGTGTTTTGATAAAAAAAATACAGTTAGCACCTAAAATTCTAGTTCAATTCTCATTTAAAAACACAGGTCCAGTGTCATGAGGCACTGTATAGCACAAAAGATCACAAACTGATGTAGCTGTTTCTGCTATTACAGTACCATCATTTGTCACTGCCAAAGGTTAATCCCTCCAATAGAACATAATGTGACTGTTCCCCATCCACCTCAATGCGAAACAACCAGCAAGCTTAACTTAAGCAGTTTGCCGTGGCAGCTTAAGCTACCACAGCTGGTTTTGCAATGAGGTATACGGAGAGTGCTCAAATGGGTCTATGTCACTGACCTTCCTGAACAAGTGAAGCAAGACCATGCTGCTGACAGCTGGAAGAACTTTAAAGCACCAAAGGGACTTTTGCAAGCTAGGACGCAAAGTGTCCCAGAGAACTAACAATCACGATAAAGGCTACAAATTATCAAAGGAGAACATGAAGTAGTTTCTGCAATAGCAGCTACCTGTGACATTAATACTAAGGCTTCCAAACTTTCAGGTCCTACATCTGTAGTAGGAAACACGTTTTTGTAAACATCTGTAATGACAGAAGGATGCCAGAGCTCTATTCACATTAGCTGTTTGTCCAATGATTTTGAAGAAAAGCAAATTAATGGAATTTTAGAAGATGTTTACAAAACATGACAGTCATCTCTTTTATTAAGGCATGTCTTTTTTAAGACGTGATTTAAAAATTACCAGCAAGTCATTTGGAAGGCTGGCAAGAATGGGCGGAAGAAAAGTTTTGCCTGTGCTAAGGCTCAAATGCACCAACACAATTATGTTTGTGCCCACATATACTAATAAGCACAAAAGTCTTTTAAATTACAATCAAGAGCTGAGACGAAAAGAATTCCTCCTGCCTAGGTGTTTGGCAATTACTAAGTGCAGCAGTGTGCAATGTAATTGCTTTCTAGCAATGGATTGAGACATCATAAAAAACCAAAACAGAACAAAAAACCCAACAATGTACCACTGACAGAGAACAGCAGAAACAGGTTTTAACAAAGTCTCATAACTTTTGGTAGCATTAAAGCAATTGACAAGATCTTCCTGTCTACTCACCTGCAAGACTTCTGAGTGTGTTTCAATTTCATCTTCTTCCTCTTTGTTTACACCTGAAACAGCAAATGCCTCAAACTGGCTGAAGTCTGCAAAATTTGGCTGTTCTGGTATTTGTTGAGGTGAGGTACTGGTATGAGCTATTAGACCATCAGCATCCACTGAGCGATGCACATGAGGACCTGCGCCCTGCAATAAAATATCAAAAATATTTAGGGTCAGAATGTTAAGGATTATTTGCCTTTTAGTGGACAAAAATTTATGTCCTATAAGTAAGACAACGTGCAGCTCATGCAAGACATGTATGCAAAAATATTTAAAAGAAAGGAAAGGCTATTATCCAGGGAATAAGACCAATCAGGCGTGTAATGTAGAACCAGGTAGACTCATTGAACAATAGATATTTCTGCTGTGACAGCCACTTGGGCTCTGGGGGCTTGGTACAGACTTGTAGTCTAGTTTCATTGGGAAATATGCTTATGTAATCACTGTGTGGAATATGTCTGTCCTCATATGCTCTCTTCATCCCTTCAGATGATTTCTGAATCAGTGTAGATGATTTCTGAATCACTGACTGACTTCAGTTGCTGGTAACTCAGATTCTAACAAGTAGCTGTTGGTGAGAAACAACTGAAAAGCAATTTTATCTGTCCCATGTCAGATCTGCACATGTTAAAGAAGCAGTTGAAGGATTCAGCTGGCTGAGACAAAGCAAAACGTTTTCAAGATGTGCTTTCTACCAGATCAGCTAACTGGTATCACTCAGACTGCAACAGCAAAGATCACCGAGTCTGTGACAAGCAAAGAAGTGGAATCACTCCTTTTGGGAGCAGCCATATTATGTAAAGCTCTACCCTGTGCCAGACAAATGGAACACATCCCTTATTTTGCAAAACTTTGGAAAATGGTTTCGCAGTCTTTGTTTTGGCCTATGCACTATACAGGAGTATGTAATGAAATGTGAAAGGAAAACTTTGCTCTCTTTCCCACAATTCAGAGCTCCAGAGCCACTCATTCCTCTTCAATATCTACTTTAAACCCTACCCATGGTTTTACTAGAAGCATTTTTTTATTCAGGAAATACTAACATTTGGCTATAGTCTAGGTTTTGCCATCATTCACATCCTGAGGCTTTCAAAAAATATATCAAGCATGATAGTCATTTTAGAGATATATTAAAATTCAGTTATATAAAAATAAAGCACTGAGTTAGAGTATGATTTTTCAGAAGTGACATCACCTGTGAAGGCTGTGGTCTTGGAGGCACTGCAGGAGGATAGGCAACAACTCCAGCCTGTTGCTGTCCTGTAAAAGACGCACCACATTTAGCCAAGATTGTTACTTTGTACGGTACAGTGCTGTCATTTTTTTTTAACTGTCAACATGAAGAAAGGCATTTTGCCACATATTAACCTGTCATATTTGGGCTCATTATTGTAATGTCACCTCCTTTCAAACTGGCAAACAGACAAAACCAGGATTAGTCAGAACATGGATCTTGTACAGAGGTGGTCCTACTCTTCTGGTTTTAGTATCTTAGTCTCTGGGGTTTTTTTAACCCTCATTATAAGCTCTTAGTATTTTCTCATACTTTGTGATCCCGAATTTAAAAGTACTGACAAGTCAGAAGTACAATAAAACTCCCTAAGCAGAGCAGCATTAGTGACCTTTAATCATTTCCTCTGAAGTTAAATACTAAACACCCATCTTTAATACATGTGATTGCAAAAAGACTTCCCTTGAAAATTCACTGGCAGATGCAATTCATTGGCTGTGGGTATACAACCAGAATATTCTTTCCTGACTTTGCTTCCCACATTCATCTAAAAAACTACAGTGCTAGAGTTCAGAACTGACTTTTAAATTAGCTACTTAAGTAAAGTGCAATATAAATTTTAATACAAACAATACAGTAAGAATGACAACATTTTCAACTTTTTTTCAGAAGTGGTGCTTTAAAAACCAACACTCTAAATCGCTCCTCAGAGGAAAAAGCATTGTCTGCTTCAGGAATACATGTGCTGAAAAATAATATATGCTCAGAACACAGCGTATCTACCTGGGGTAACTGAAAAGGATCTGTTCATATCTAAAGATGACGACCGAGAATGAGAAGCATGAGGCCTTGGAGGGGGTGGTGGTGGTGCAGTGTTATCTGGAGATGTTCCTGAATGTGATCTGCAAAATACATAAGCTTCTGTAGTGATTTTAGGTGGCTACAACAGAACTAAAAATCAAAAGTTCTTCAAAGCATGCAATTTAAAAACCAAGTCTGACAGAGGTAAAAACCATTGATTGCCATTGATTTTCAAGACTGCCAAATTAAACTTCCAGTATTCTTTGACTTTACAATTGCTTTTATATTTCCATTTACTTAACTATCCCTTATTCAATTCTTATATTATCACATGTAATTTATCTTTGGGAAACCAACAGCTTGATGCATATCCTGAACAATGATAGTTCATGAACAGAGAATGCTAAATATGCTATTTCCATACAGATGGTAGTCACTGTAATTTTTAAGATGTTGTCAACATCCTCTTTAGGTTAAATGGGGTAAGTTCAATTTTATTAAAGAAGAAAATTTGGTTTCTGTTGGACCTGCCTCCATGCATTATCGACCTCAAGAAGTATCTCGGTGTATGAGATAGCAATTTAATTCTCTGCCTGAAATTTTCCAAATCTATGCACTTGGCAGAATCTCAGAAATTTTGACTCATTCCTGGGTAGGATCACCATCTAGTGGATACCTGTGGCAAATTCATGGAGAACACATGCAAGAAAGGATAGAAAGATAAATTACTGTGCTAAGTGCCACTTAAGTAGGATTTATTGTATATGGAATTTTTGTACAACTTCCTTTTAAAACCAATTTGTAGAAGCTTCCTAACTAGTCTAATTTGAACAAGACATTTACTGAATCACTGACATTAGTACAGCTGCTTTTTTATTCAACTTGTGATAAAATCTTTTCTAATCTTACCTCTGCAACGTTCTTCTATAACTATTGTAAGATGTAAACTAGGAGAGGTTAAAGAGTACTCATGTTTCACATGAAATCTGGAATTCCTGAATGTATAAGTCCAGACAGAAAACGGAGTTATCACAACAGAGAAGTTTATTTTCTTAATATATTCTCTATGGCAATGCTTCTGTAACACTGTGTAACTCTCCAGATTATGAAATTAAAATCTAATTATACTGACTCCTTGCATCATCCTTCTAGCTAGTAGAGTAAAAAAACACAAGCAGAATTAAAAATGGGAGAAAATGACTTATGGAGAATTCTGAAGTATCATTATCTGACACAGCCTTGTCAATTTTTGCTTTTGTAAAATACAAAGAAGTAGTCTTGACTAATGGTAGGATTACGGACAATGTCATCTCTATGCAAAATTGCAATTGGTAGAAGAGATGCCTGTGGAAGGAAGTAAAAGAACTAAGCTGGACAAAAAATTTCCTGTATGCATACTGCCAAAACTGCCAGGTCAGGACAGAATTTCCCTGTGCCAAAATGTGGGAGCCCATCGGAAAGCTTCACTCATCTACGCAAGTTCAGCAAGAGAACCTAACCCAAAGTCAAAGAGTAAAAGAACATATTGAAACCACTATGTTGATAATAAAAACATACATAAAAGCATGACAGAATCACAGTTTCCATTAAGTAACAATGGAGGAAAGAATCTTTCAAGTTGCTGTACTGACAAGCAAATGGAAATCTTCCTTTGCTATTGAAGTCACCCCAATTATTTTTGTTTTGAAACTTACCCCTGAAACTGATTGTAAGATGGTTAATGGCATAGCTGGTTTTAATCTTATTCAGGCAGATTTAATGGGAAGCATTAGCACCAGCTAGTACAGCACATTCTCTTATGTGAAATTATGCAATTGTTGGTTTTATGCTTGCATAGCTTTCTCCAATCCCTTAATTTACGCTGGGCCATTGACTGCCCTTTACCTAAGTCCATTATTAAAAGCGATTTGAGTTACTGCCATGGTATTCCAATTTGTGCTTAGTTATTCTTTTAGGCTACAGTGTCATAAGGTTCTTCTCCAATAATGCCTAATGGGTACTTTTAAAAATACAAAAAATTGGTTTCAAGTAACAGCACAGTCTCATGTGCTTACATTCCCTTGTGTTTAAGGGGAAAGTATTAAGATTCCAACTGAACACAGAGTTTCACATGGAGCACTTAGTTGGCCAATCTCAAACAAATTTTTAGACAGCTTTCCTTTTTTAACGCTCACTTTACACACTAATGAAAGTAACATACATTGTTAATGCATTAGAAAACAGACTGTTTCCATATTCCTGAGTGTTAAAGTTAGGCATCTATTTTGCCATCATTTTATAAGTTGTCAAATAACCAGGAGCTGAGAACAGGCTTCTTTAAACACCTTTTACTTGTTTTTTTCAGTTGCTACTCTACTGACCGTTGCCGTGTTACAGCATTTCCGATTTGCTCTGGATCTGAAGTGTAAGAGTCCGAACTGCTGTAACCATCTGCTGGGAAAAGAAAGTACAGTTTCATATTTGCTTTGCATCATTAGCATACCCTAACAGACAGAAGTAACAAATAATTTCAAATATCCAATTTCTTTTGTTAAAATAAAAGGTCTAGGTCCTTGTATTGCTTCTCTGTAATAATCTGGTCAAGATTCAAAATCCTCGAGTCTGAATAATCAAAGGATGCAATACAAACCAACTCCACTCACCCAACACTATCAGTTATTGGTTACTAGTGGCATGTAGTGAAGAATAAACAATGACAGTAATGTTATATTTAAAATACAAAACCCAAGTTTTATAAACAGTAATTTTTAAACACTTGACATTCCATCACTTCAACAATCTAGTGAACCAGAGTAAGGGACATCCAAGGGAAAAAAAGCAAGAGATACAACATACCTAATTTTAGAAGTGCTATAGGATTGTTACCAACCTTAGAAATCAGAAGAAGGAAAGGGTATGTACAGTGTACAGATTAACACAGTTGCTTTGCTACTACTGTAACTTCTGTATCTCAAAGGCTGGTGGTCAACCATGTTTTGGACTAAATCTTTTTTAAAACTTTCAGTTTTTGATTAAGAAAAACTACAGAAACAAAAGATGCTATTAAAGCATCGTAGATGGGTTCTTAAGGACACCCTTACCCTTAGAAGCTCTGCAAAGCTTGAAGGTTTTTTTCCCCAGAAATGAGGAGCCTCACAAAAATCACAAGATTTATATGGAAAGAGCATAGATAGAAAAATTGACCTCAGGATTATTTATCACAAGCAATTATTTTAGAACGCTAGGTAAATCAAAGTTCCAGGTGGAAGTCACTGGAACAAAAGGATTCAGTTGATTTGTTACCAGTGAAGAGGAAAATTCTACTCAGAAACACCAAGATCTTCCTGAATTACCTAGTCTCAAAGGATTACTTTAACCCCTAGGACAGTGAAGTTTTCACAAGTGGTAAGACACACCAACCAGGTCTCAGAAATGAGAATCCTGCAGTGATGACTTTCTTGATCAACAAGGCACATTCCTACCTGTTACTTTTTTTTCTACCTGTTCTCCTTAACACTGCAGGTACTACACAGTGCTTACACCTTACACTGTGCAATGTGGTTTATTTCACTATGTTCTTCCTCTGAGGGAAAAGCACTTTATCAAAGATTAAGCTTCACTTGGATAAGGATAAGGGAGCACCAAAAGGCTCTTGAACTTAGATCCTGCATACAGTAGTAGTTCCACATTAAAAGATGCTATTTACTCATTCTTTCTTTTGCATCAGAAAACTTCTTAGTAAAAACAGAACCCTGCTTGAAAAGTAGAACTCAGACATGGTCAGGACACTGGTCAGAACAGAGTGCCACTTAAACAGAGTTCACGAGAAAAGCATAACACATTGCAAGATGGTACTTTCTGAATTCCTCCTGTATTAAAAACCAATCAAAATACTTCTGGTCTTAATAATGCAAATCAAATCAAAATAATGCAACATGCTTTGGACACAGGAGATACTGTAAATTGAAAAGGTTATTAGAAGGAAATTAACAGTTGGAAAGCTGTACTAAAATTGGAATGTAGACATCTGTTGCATTTCCTTAGTAGCTAAACTAGATGAGAATTGCCTGGAAATTTTGTGGTCAACACATTTTCACTCTTTATAAACATGTTACATGATTCTGAGGAAGAACAATCAAGTGTTACTTCGTGAATTCCACTTTATGTACATTGGATTTTTCATTCTAGCATTAAAAGAGGAAAGAGGAAGACGGCAAAGAACTGACAAAAATGGACTTTCTTGAGGACATAGGGTAGGAAAACAACTCCAGTGACATCAGTAGAACTTCCTTAATTACTACTTCTATTACATACTTTATATCAGAAATGTTTCTGTTCTTAGGATAAATTTATCTCATTTTATAGCTGCTGCTATCCAGCCAGTTTTCATTCACTGAGGGATGTATCAGATCTACATTTTGTGTAATGGAAGAAATGAGGCCAGAAAGCACTTTGATACTTACTAACTGTATTTCCAGCCGTAAATTTTACAGATGAACTCATTTTATTTTCTTCTGGGAGATCTGATGGTTTCACAAGTAGTGGACTAGTAGGGTTAGCATGATCTAAATGGAAAAACAAATCTAGATAAATGAATTTATTCAAACTAGCCCTTATTTCTGGCATCAAAGCTTTACACTGGTTTTCTGCCCTTATCTAAGTGCTGCACTCAATACTAAAATTGGTGTATTTTAACTCAGAAATAAAACTATTACAACACAAAACACCAATTTCTCAGCATTAAGAGTTGTGAGTCTTCAGCCATTTACAAGGCCAAAGAAATTTTAAAATAAATGTGTTGTTGATATTATTTATTATCCCATGCTGAAGACTCTGCATGAGTTCCATGACTTTAGGAAATACTGACACACAACTGAAAACTAAGACCCCTCTATTCCTTTAAGAAAATTTATAAAACTACCTTGCTTATTATTGACCAGAGTATTAAAAAAAAGGCCTGCCAATATTCCCAAATGCTTTCAAGTTTCAAAATAATAAATGCAGAATTCCCACAGAAGAAGCAGCTTTATGAATGCAGGTTATGATCTCCATGTTCAATTTCCTTCCATATTTAACAAGGAAACCCAGACATTCACCTGCAGGTCCAAATCCAATCTTTATCATGATGATCCTGAACTACTCTCCAAGAAACATTCTGCTAGAGATGGTGAAATCCTCACTGTAGAAAATGGCCAATTCAAGCTCTGCACTGATCTGAATAGCAATTCTTAACTCAGTAATGATGCTCATTACAACTCCAAATTTATTCATCCTTGGTGAAGAAAAAAAGTAAGTATGTTCAAGGAAGTAAGGCCACTTTAACTATACAAAACTTCCCAAATTAGCAAGAGAAAATATCCTACCACTTCCAGTTCTTTTAAGCTCCATTTCCTGCATGTGGATTTTGCTTGGAGTCATTCTTATAGGAACTGGGTGCACGATTGCAGTGTCCTGTGGAAGAGATCACAGTTACGTTAACCTAGTTCAAATCACTATTTTAAGAGTGTCTACCCCCATGTGCAATGTCAATTCTAAACAAAATTTTGTAATTTGTTTATTTGCACAGTTCTAGGGAATTGAATATACCCAGAAAACCAAAGTTCTCTAAGCTGTAGTCTCTGTAATGTTAACTTAGCTACTTAAAAGGGCACTAGAATGGCACTAGAATATGTTTCTATAGATAACTGCAAGCAGGAGCTGAATTTTACCAGCTTTTGACCATTTCTGGCATATCAGACATCTGGTATTTTGAGCACATCTTAAAAATTACAATTTAAACCCTAACTCCTCAGCTTTACTTATAATGCCTCAGAAAATAATGGCCTCTCTAAGTAGTGTAAGTAATGCTTAATGAAAAAGGTACTTTGTAGTAATTGCAGATATTTTCTGGAGTCTTTAAAATGGCAGAAAGCTACTAAACTTCAGTCTAATAAGCCCTATGGAATATACCTCTAGACAGGCATTGGCCTTACACTTAGGCATCAGTCATTCAGACAAGGGAGATCCATTTAAAGTACTTCATAGACAATCCTTTCCATTTGGTTTGGAGACTGCAGACAGCTTAAAACGATACGCAAAAAATAATCTCAAAACTCTGAAGCAGCCTAAAAATATGGACATGGCTGTCTGAGGTTTTTCACTGTCATCCATACTCAGAATACACGAATGGGTGGGTGAATGACAGCACAAGAACACCCCCACATTTTATTATATTCTACCCTAGAAATAACAGGAAGTTTCAAAAACACATTTGTATCAGAAATTTAATCTGTTCTGACTACAAGTAGACCAATTTCACTAGGTGTAATAGATCTACATTGGTATTTTCTGAAACTATTTCAATGACTTTCACTACCCTTGCTGCAAGCAAAACCACTTTCTAGTCACAGCTCAAACACTGTTTTTGCAGGAAGCTTTTAGGAATAGTCACCAGTTTAAAATATACTGTTTTTCCTCCCCTTTGCAATGAGATTATCATGCAAAGATCACTTTTACTGTGGCTGCTTCAGACCTCTGCTGTACTCTAATGTGTAGCTGTACAGAAGTCATGCCCTAAATAGTTAAATGGATTTTATATAATGCACTAATTTTCATCATTAACCTAAATTTTACATAAAACAACATGTTATCAACTTTGACTTACAAAAGGCCTATTATGCTCCCATACTAAGGGACAGATATACTGTTTTACTCTTTCCACTTATGTTTTACCTCCAAAGCAGCTGCTTTTCCAACTAAAAAAGACCTGGTTTGTGAATTTACTCTTTTGATAGTTACTAATAACTGCTCAAGAAAGCTGATTTTCTCTCCCTGGGGAACCAGTTGTTCCATAAATCATTCCTATGCATCACTACTGAAACTGCTAAAACAAAAAGTCTGCCTTCAGCTAACCAAAAATTTGTCATAATTTGTTCTTACTTGGATATGGAAAAACAAAGACTCTAATCCCAAAGTCTGTTACCTCAGCAAGTACCAAAGATGCTCACCCTTCTTTTCTAAACTACAAGCATTTCAAGAAAGGACTCAAGAATGTGATTGGCCATAAAAAATTTTGCATACCCAGTGCATTTCTCTTTATACATACACACAAAACATATACTGTATATGAGTTTTTCATATACCATCACTGCTCTGCTTTTCAGATTATCAACATATGAAAAAATTCAAATCTCAGATTTCTGTCATCTGCTAATTATGTGCGAAAATAAAGTACTGTCTTATTGCGGAAACAAGACAGTGATAGCTCTTTACTGTCAAGCAATTGTACAGCAAGTAACAAATATAAACTAATTTACATCATGTTTACCTCATTAAAACATAAAAATACAGTATATTTAAAACGATCTCAGATGAAAGATGGCTGTTTTTTGCAATAAGTAGGACATTTTCACTTGTTTTGAATGTTTATTAAAGGTTAATTCTGAGCATGGGGAACACTGCAGTTTGAATTCTAGCTTTCAGCATCTAGAAATGCTCTTTCTACATGAACATCAGTGTTACCCTTGAGACTGGAGCGCTGATGTATTGAAAATCTATGTATATTTATGTATTAGATCTTTTCAGAAGACAGGTTTAATACTAAAAGCAGTTAAATGTGTATTATGTGCACCTATTATATTTTGTTACACAATCAAATGGACACCAACACTGTAATTAATTAAATTAAAATGGACACTTGGTGCTAGTTAAGTCTGTAAAAAAAGCAGGATGAAAGCAGCAGCTAAATACTGCATTTCTAATGCATTTCAGAACTGCTTTGATGTCACATGCTGTAAAGCTTAAAACCAGCAGAACTTGAAACACTGTAGTGTATTTCTGGCTCCCGAACTTGGCAAGACATCTAACTACATAATCCTTCAGAGCACTCCTCACTGAGTAAAGCCTTAGAACACCACAGGTTTAGCTGGAGAGATACTAAAAGCCTTATTAATAAGTAACTTGGAAAAAACATTTGGAATATGAAATACCACACCCACTAAAGCCCAGTCGATTTTTTTCACAGAAGTTGGCACTGGTTTTGTGAAAATCAGGTTCTGCAACTCAAAAAAAACCAAAGCAACACCGAAGACAAAATCTACAACAGAACTTGTTTATCATAGGGAGTGGCCCTTGCATCAACTCAAATATTTTTTCAAGAAAACATTATGTTTAAATTCTTTGTGTACGACAGATTTTGACAGAAGTGTTGTATTAGGTCAAAATCAACAGGAAAAAAGCATTCTTTGCAATCAGAGATTAAACATGAGCAGTACTAGAAAATTTATATTCCAAAAATAAGCAAACAAGCTATTTGCCACCATTCCCCAAAAAGCAGTCCATGGAATCATGCACAACAGCTAGATACAATGAATGGAAACTCAGTGTTAATAAAATTAATTTCAAACAAGCAAGCTAAGTGATTGACTTACAGGATCAGCTGGTGCAATGTTAGAATCAAATTGGGTCAGAGTTTGTGAGCTTGAAGAGCGTTCGCTAAATGTCTCCCACTGCTGAACAGACAGAGGAGAGAAGTCAGCATGATGAGGAAGATGGGAGTAAAAGATCACTGAGGAGATTTAGCATAGTAGTTCAGAGGTTGCACTGGAAAGAACTTTATTTGCACAGGAGAGTACTTCACTTGGGAAGCACACTAATATATATTAAGTATTTCTGTTTCAGTCTGAGATTATTGTGGAACCAAGTTTGTAATCTGTCAATATTAATCTTTATATTCACATTTTATAATGAAGATACAGGTGCAGAGGCAACACAGA
Source organism: Donacobius atricapilla (assembly GCA_013397315.1). Taxonomy (NCBI): domain Eukaryota; kingdom Metazoa; phylum Chordata; class Aves; order Passeriformes; family Mimidae; genus Donacobius; species Donacobius atricapilla. The sequence continues at coordinate 556,054 of WBMY01010094.1, read as the reverse complement.
AGTACCTTCAGAGTTCACACTTGCCAATGAACATACAAGTAAAAGAATGGGTTAAGCCATTCATATAATTTGAAGATAAAAATCGGAGACATGTTGTGTGCATTTGTAGTAATAAAATGCACAGAAAGGTTCCTCAGCTTTGTAGCTGCCAAGTTTCAAACCTATTTAGTAAATGCTGATTTTCTTACAAAACCCCAGACAAATGAACACTGAGCAGAGTACTCCAATCACACCACTTTAGCTTGCCAGTGCAACTCCTGAGAAGTGATTCTAAGCTGTAAAAAGAGCATTTTCACAAGTCTAAATCACCGATAAGGCAAAGAATTAAATTCAAACATACTGTTGATTGCTAAGAGCAAATAAGTCAATCTCTGAACAATTTTATAAGATATGGGCATGCTGTATCAATACATGGCTGTCAAGAATCCTCATACAAACTGAGTCAAGTTACAGCCACAGCTGGATCAACAAAACATTGAAGAACACAAAATTAGTTTGTGATCTGGAAACCAGATAAAAAAAAATCACAAGAAGGCTAAACTTGTTATATTTTGGTAAAATAACAAGTAAATATTAAGCAAGTTTCAAACACTACAAATACAAGTTTCAAAAATGAAAAATACAAAGTTTTTAGTGCTCAGAAAATCTGATAAAAATTATGTTTGTTATAATTGTAGAAACAACTTGGGTGTTCGACTCTATGACCCTTGTGGGTCCTTTTCAACTCAGAATATTCTATGTGTGATATTCTTGTCCCATCTCTATAGGTAAATCAATCTAAATGATCCCAGAAGACATAGGACAAACTATACGATGATAGTCAACCTAATCTCGTGTTCTCCTCTACACTGAACTATATTCAGTGAACAGCCTGTATGTAAACCAAGTCTTAAACAGTTATTTCAGAAATAACTTATTAAGGAAATTCCTAAATACCTGTTTACAATCAGATGAAATGAAATTCAGAAAAATATTAGCTACATTTGTAGTTGCTGTCATGTGTGGTAAAACTTCTTGTAGGGAAAGAGCCTTATCTCCTCATTTCAAACTTTAAATGAAGGCAACCATTATGGAATTCTATTCATAGGGGGGGGCGTGTATTTTTTCTGAGTGTTTTTTGTTGTGCTTTTCTGTTTATTTGAGGGTTTTGTTTGTTTCTATGTGTTTTTAACATAGAAAACTACTCTCTTCATGCACAGAATCTAACAAAACCTCTTCAGTAAGGATTCCCAGCTGCTGTGTCCCTGTTTAACACTCCCATTGAACAGTCCATCCCTGTGTCACTCCACCCCTTCATGAAGAGGCAGCATTGCAAGTACTTTGGAGCTATACAAACCTGTTGGCGAGCTAGTTTCTACTAAGTCAGAAATTTAACTGCCAAGCTCTGCCAGCCTTTCTCCTGATTTGGCCGCTTCCATTTGCACAGCTCCTCGTTTTCATGGAACACAATAATATTTATTTTAGATCTACCACTACCCTTTTAAACTTGATTTGGCCAGTGGCTTCCCAGTCACTAGTGAGACTGGCAAACAGACAATTTGATTACAGAAATATTGCTAATTTTTCAAAAAATTCCATAGGGCAAACAGCACTTATGTTATAGTTAAGATGAATGGTAAAATCTTATTTGTTACAGATGGATGCTTAATCTATCTTACTGCCCTGCTCTGAAGCCGAACTGCAGATACCTTTATTACTTGTCCTTGGGCTCCCTAGCTAGACAGACAAATAAACCCCAACACCTCCTGACTGCTCTAGGAAATACGCTGTTGGGCTCCATCCTGACATACTACCAGAAGCCAGCTACTGCTAATTCTTCAGTTAATAGAAAGCTAAACATATTAACAATCTACTGGATTGCATCTCAAACTCTGCAAAATTTAAAAGCATTGACAGGGTAAAACTCATGCCAGCTAAAGCTGAAGTATTTGTCTTGTAGAATTACAAAAATTATTTCAAATTACTTTCAAAAGGTTAATTACTAGAAACTAAAACTCACAGCAACCTGAACCACTATGACTAGAACACCAAGACATTTGAAACAAGGTGTAAGAGTTGTGAACTTAAAAGGAAATCTCCATATCTGTGTTAAAGCTAGTATGATAACTACATGACACTAGATGGTTTTCAACATAAAATTTGTGATAGGCTTTTCTATTATTTTAAGCTTTGAAAACTAAGTGTTCAGCCTTGAGACTTGGATGGAAAAGACATTTGAAGTGACAAAGAAGTGATGAGTGAAGAGATGAGAATATGAAGCACGTAGTATATCCAAACTACAGTATATCCAACTTTAGGTATATTTTCACGGTGCTCTTGATTCTGAAGTTTTAAACTGATGCCTTGGTCTATACTTGGGAGCCTCCAGTAACTGGGCCTGGCATTCTATAAATCAACTATGCATTCTATAAATCAACTATGAGCTAGAAAGAACAGAGTAACCAAGAGATTTGAGACTAACAGGATGAGACTGCCTGGAATGACAGATAATAAAAAGATGCAGAGCTTTTACAAGTAATTCATTTGTTGGTGACACTTATAAGAGGTAGAAAGAGCAAACAATTAGACTGGTGCCTGCAGCAATACTAGAATTTTTTTCATGGAATTAAAACCTTGAGGACTTTGACCTGACTCATGCTGAAAAGAAAATGCTGAGAAGAAAGAAACATGCAGAGCAACACATCTGAAAAATCAGAAATTCCTTTGTGTTAGAACAAAAAATGGAACATTTAGTTCAACTCTTATTTTAGTATCGTTAGTATCCAGTAGTATAGCTCCTGTGAGAACTCATCCAAACCTCTTAAGTTTCAGTAGAGTTTCAAAAAGAAAATGCCACCTTATCTTATGTGAATGGATAGTTTCATAAGTCAAGATGATAGAACTGTAATTCACTTTGTTCCACTAGTGGAATCGCTCTATTCAATTGGTTTGAGTTGCATTAGACACTGAAGGAATCTGTTCAATTATGATGCAGGTTACCATATGATTAGCGTATTAATTTTTTGTTGAAAACACAAGGGAATGTGTCTGTGCAAATTTTAATACAGATGCAGACATTTACAGCTTTTTAGCAACAACTGAATGAATATCTGCTCTCCTTCCCGCTTAAAACATAGCTTCCTACCAGCAGTCTGAGTCACTCTGTCAAACAGAACAACTAGGAATCACTAAACCATTTCCAACATTTTTTAATTTGGTAAGGATGTGACTATGAGACTAGCATGTGCCCTTACACGGAACAGCAGGCTTTATAAAAAGTCCTTCTCTCCTGAGAAATGAAGGGACTGCTCCTAACTTTAATCCTGAAAATGTGCTCATTTTCTGCTTCATGGTTACTTTCCTTTGGTTTGTCCAAATCTTTTACTATCAATTTTCTATTCACTTGAAGTCTAATGAAGAAAAAGAACCACAAAGAGCTCTTTTAATAGAAGGTAATACTCAGCTACTGACAAAACTATCCTACATGTTAAAACAAATTCTCAATTGTTATTGAGTCCCAGATAATCAAAAATAGTTTTCCAAAAATCATTTCATAGTTTTTTTCCCTTTTTTCCCCCCTCTCATAACAAAAAGTAAGCCCACATCATCTTTGTATATGGCTGCAGTCAGAAACTCATTTGGAGATCTGAAGTAGCTCTTAAAACATTGGTTTATTCTAAGTCAGAGGCAAAAATGTTAAAACAGCAACAAGAAAAATCTAGGAATCAATCCCTTAGAGGCCTTTTAAACAAAGGACATTTGTGAAGAAAAAATAATATAAAAAACACTGTTTGCTAACTTCATTTTCAAATTATAAAAAATACAGCTCTACTGCAGGAGACTTATATAGCAAATATATATGCTTAAGAGTGATGAGGCAGAAGTATATGATAGTAAAAATTCAGGATTTAAATAAATTTAGCCAATGGCTGGCTTCAGATTCAACTCTGAATCTCTGCTTGTGAAACAGGGTCATGACTTCTCTGTTATTGGTGATATTTCAGGCTAAAATTACCCCCAGAAATAAGTCTCAATGTCCAGATCTGTCAGAAACTTATCCTGTAGTTTAGCAAAAGTGTCTGCTAAAAAAGTTCTTCAGAGATAACAAAAAACTCCAACCAAAAACATGCCCCAATTGAAAGAAATCAGGAATTAATTCAACTTCTCCAAAACATGCTATGAGAAAAATTTTGTGATTAATATAAAGCTTAATTACCATTAATGACATTTAAAATAGTAGCTCACAATGAGATTGAAAAATCAGAATGAAAACTTTTTTTTTTTGCATTTCAACACAGAACATTCTTGAGTCTATTGTCCTGCTGTTTCATGATTTGTGATCAGCAACTCACTTATGACAAATTATGGATGCATACACAATTTACTTATTGACTGTCAGTGAAATAACTCTTAGGATAAAAGTGCTAACCTCACTGCTTTGATTCAATTCTGGCCAGGTCTGGTTTAGGGATGGCATTGATGGAGACTTGCTTGGAGGTGCTTCTGCTGGAGAGCCGGAGTAACCTACCTCACCAGTCTGTTCCCCAACTTCTGAAATGATAGGAATCACTATGAACAAAAATCATAAATTGCATTCAATTTATTTTTAGAAGACTTGCTCACATCTCATGGAAAGTGCGAAGTACCCTTTCTTTTCATCTTTTTCAAGTAAATACTTTGCAGCAGACAAACCCCCAAAAAACTCAAGAACTCTCATTAAGTTAAATACACTGTTCATCATGTGCTACTCTTATTTTAAGGATGTTTCCGAAAATCAGACTTTGAAGATTACTCTGTACCATCCTATCCTCCCAGTACTTAGCCTTTAAAGTAGCCTTTTCAGATTTTGATTATGTATAGAATTAAAAAGTCTTTCTTACAGTATAAGAAAATAACTTCACACTAGCATTTATTACATCATACCCTGTTACTGAGTATTTCATCTTACAGAATACCTACTTGTATGAAAGGTCAGAGCAAAACCAGTATCTCAGTGCAAACACAAAAAAATATGACAAGAGATTAAGAAAACCATTCCCTTAGATTAGTCCCCAAAGAATATTAGTTTCAAGTCACCTTACAGTGGTATTTCCATTCACATTTTGCAAATTGAGTAAGTCTAGAAGCTGTCACATTGCAACTGTCCTTTGGCACTGTTTAGTTTTCTTCTGAAGTAAATCTGATCAGCAGATCAAGCATTCTGTCTAACACACTAAGATCCTGCTTACAATGTCTCCTATTCTAGACATCACAATGCAAGCTAAAGCCAGGCATTAAGAGCCTCAAAAAACCTGAAAGTTCAGATTACAGCTATACAGTGTATATTAAAAAAAAAAAACCAAACAAACAAAACTGGTAAGTAGCTAGACATATTAACATGAAGTCAGCAGTCCACAGAATTAAAACTCTGAACAAGACAAAATACTAAACAACAACAAAAAAGGTTTAATTAAATTACCATTACAAAGGACTGCTTCATGGGTATGTGATTCAAGATGACTGCCACAGGAGTATGTTGTAGCAAAATTTGTTTGACATATATAAAACGAACTGCTTTCAGGTTCCTAAAGAGCTGAACTCTGCAACCTTCTCCTCTACTAGGACAAGTCAATATTCTGCCTGCTAATTTTCACTCAGAAGTAGCTAACAACAAATCCAGTGTCAAACTGTGAAAACACTTGAATAGTCAGTGGTGACCACCTGTACCTCTGAAAAGTAATTATCCATTTTTGTCTCCAACGAGCTGCCAGGGACAGCAAAAAGCACAGCCAAAACACTGAAGTCCAGAAAGAAATTAATTGTGACACCTTGAGGTTAGGGGCAACTGAGGCGTGACTAACATAAAAAAAACCACACACGAAAAACAGTAACTTGTAAAGAGTTTCAAAAGTCATGTAAACTTCCTTTAAAGAGCCAGACATGATGTTGTTTGCATAATGTTTCAAAAATTATGCCCGGCACCTAGCATCTGCTTTCCTTTACGGGAAGCAATAAAAATAGGTTACACTGAGGTGTCAATGTCACCAAGTAGTCAAGCTGACATGCATGTGTTTACACATTGAAAACAAAATAATATACATAGTCCAAAATATGCCAGTGGCAATATTTTGGAAATCCATATTGCCTGTCAATTGCTCTGAAGTATAATAACACTGACAGTACCCTAGACAACTGAACTAACTTCCGGTGTTAAACACAAAGTCAAAAGATAAGACTGAAAATTATTATGGATAGACTACATAGCTACCTGTAATTCAAAGAATTCTGCAAATACCTACACGAAGCATGCATATGACATTCTGTGGAAAATTTTAAGGGTTAAAGTAATTGTGTAAGACATAAGGCATGGCAGATTTTTTTTTCTTACACAGATATGGCATCGTGGCACCAACCCAAACAAAAATTCACAGAAAAGCAAAACTTGCTTTTCCAACTTTTGTAAAGGTTGGTAGCTTTTAGTACCTGAGATAAAACTGGATTTGAAGGTATTACAATTCTGTAGAGAGGTACTGCTGTATGAGAAAAAATGACCAACTATACAAATATTCAATTATACAGTAAGTCTGTGCCATGTGGGAGAAATACGTATCTCTACTTATGGAACCAGATGTAAAGCAAGACCATATATCAAACAGGTTTGGAACACCCGCAGCTGGTCACATACTGGACTCACAGGGGCTGATGAGGGAGAGGCTGACAGAGAAGCTCACAAGACTTCTTCCCTTCCTGTCTGAAAGGGAAGCTGCCAGAGGGTTCAAGAAGGGTTCTGTTACTCCTCCTCCTGCTGGCAACTAGTTCAGAAGTCAAAATGGAAAAACGCAGCACTTTTCAAGTGCAGAGAAATGCAGAAAATTAATGGGAAACGTTCTAACAAAAGAACAGGATTAATAATGGCGTTAATGCTTTTGAAATAAAGGTTGCCATCTTGCACATGAGTTTAAAAGATATTCAAACTATTCATCATCTTTAACAGTTTGCACATTATTCATACTGAGGCATACCAGCAGAAGATCATCAACCATTTCTTTCTTTGAGAAAGTTTTATCCCGTGCAAAAAGTGCTCTCAAAAAACCACTCAAGTGTCATACTATATAGTTTCTATTTCTAAGACAATTTTGGAAGAAAGGTTTATTGAAATACAACTTTTACAGGAACTGAAATGAAAACTTATTACCAAAATTTAACTGAGTCATTTTTCTAGGCTGATTTACAGTTCTTAAGGTGAACTCCTGTAATTCATCATGTCCAGTAGATGAACCTATGACTAACTTCTTAATCAGTAAATGTATGTTGGAGATTTGGACTGTTGTAACTAAACATAAAACTATTGCCACACCAATAATAACTTCATCTAAAGTGTTTTATTCAACATAGAAGTTTTGGCAATAAATCAGGTTATATGCTAGATAAGATTAGCTATTTTCAATGCTGCTGACCCAAATAAATAAATATATAACTAAAATAAAGCTAACTGGATAAAACCCCACAAGTTTGCAAGAACTTTAATATTTCATTGTATCGCTTAATAACTGCAGAATAAAGTATCAATCAGATTTTCCTACTTTTTAAGCATGGCTTATATAGCAAGGTAACCTTTTAACATTCACTAGAACAGGGCAACTTCCCTTTAATACCAGAGGGAAAAACTTTTAAAAGCAGTTTCCCCTCAAATTTAAAGACCACTTCAGACCTCATGAAAATAGTCAAAAGTTTTGTATTAACAAAGTTGCCTATAAAATGAGAACAATAAATATACACACAACACTTTTTGGTTTAGTGTCTGATGCATAAAGTTTCCAGACAACTTTTCAGTAGCTGAAATCTACTACCAATAATAGCAGTAGAAGATTAAGACAAATATAGTTGTTGGGTGTTGAGTTTTGAGGGGCTTTTTGGTGGATTTTTTTTTTAGTAACAACAGTTTATAAAAATAAATGTTATTTCACTTCCTACCAAGATTTTTGCTTGATCACCACTTTAACACAAAAATGGAGAGAATGGGAAGGTTGTAGACATTTGCTAGGTATTAGCCCAATTAACTGCAGCTATTTCTTGCGAATGTCTTCATCATAGCAAAATGCTTACTCATACTGAAAACACTTCAGCAGCAGCTCTTGGAAAAGCCAACCTACTCCCACAGAAATTGGGTTCATCATTAAAGCAGAGATAATAAGAAACACAGTATCTAGTTTAAGAACTCATCAATAATTTGAGATTAAAGTCTCTGACAACCTACAAACACAGTATGAAGAGTCCCCTTGAAGTATTCAGTGAAAAAAAAATAAAATCCTAGCAAATCATAGTACGTGAGCACTCAGAATATAACCTGACTATCCAAGCAAAGACCGCTTGTTAAAAAGTAATCTAAAGCAGCTTTAAAATACTCAGTTTCTTTTATCTATTTTAAAATAGAAAAAATAAGATGGCCACAGACATCCTGTTTTTAAATGCCACTTTAACATGGAACAGTAGTTTGTTTTTCTGTTATGGGACTGAGTTTTTGGCACATATTAACAAGCAGAAGTTTTACATTCAGTAGTTTTTCTGAGAGTACCAGAAGGGAAAGGGCAATGCACAGAACAACTAGGTGCCAACACAATGAAGGCTAAATCTGCTTTCAAATCAGGAGGGGAATTTCAAAAAAAAAAAAGGTCTGTGGTACTGATCCTGCATTTTTAAACACCTATCCTGCCCTTAGCATTGAATCTGGGAGTATTTTTCAAGTACTTTTGATACTTAGAAACTCATGCCACATTTTCACAAATGAGGGTGAACAAAAAGCATACTCATTTGAAATCAAGTCTAAAGTATAGCTGGATTGGGAAATTGAAATACAGTAACTGGTCATGAATAAAATCCATACTGTGACAATTTTGTTTTCCTTAAGCTTTAAAGGACACAGTCAGTATTTCCAAATGTAATAATGTAAGTGTACTGTTCCTAAATAACTGCCCTCTACAGAAGTATGTACATGATCAAATTAGCTTTGAGCAATAAGACTTCTAAAAATTGCACAATGCTTTAGTTCATATCGACAAATGCTTTCTCTGATCATACAAACAAGTATCTGCTGTAACAATTAGACCATAATTTTAGAATACTGACATTTGTGCTGAACCCATATCTTACCCGTTGAGTCTTCCAAATCAATCAGTTTGGGCATTAAACTTTCAGGTAACTTTTCTGGCAAATCATATCCATTCTTCCTAGCAACTACCAGATGAAATGCAGCACAGAATTCGTCCAGTGTCAGTGCACCATCTTTATCAAAATCTGACAGCTCCCTAAGAAGGAAAACTTAGTATAAATAAAATTTCTAAAGGTTATTATTTCCAAAAGACAGGCTTCCATTTTGCTACTTGTATGAGCAAAGTTTATTGTTCATTTTATCCTACTAAACACGTCGTATTAGTGCTACATGCTTGACTCTTCAAGATAATGAACCTTCATTAATAACAGCTTACAAATTATTTAAAGTCACTTTTATGTCTCCCAGGTTTTAACCCATTTAAGATAGTACTATGCAATATAACTGACCTCAGATTCTTTGTATACTATGGAAATTATAGTGCTGAGGCAACATTATTTATTTTAAATGATAAAATAACTGAAATGTGAATTGTTACACTGAAAGATAGCACCTGTCAAGGTAAGCCATTTAATGATAACATGCAATGATGCAGTACAAATTCCAGAATACAATGAAATAGAAGAGTTGCACAAACTCAAAGCTGAATTTGTCATCATGTACTACAAATTGTATTTAAAAATGTGAACGTGTACATTTCATTTAAATTCACTTAGACATAAATGAATAAAAAAATATAGTTAAGGAAAAAAGAATTTAAATGCATTTTTAACAATAAAGACTTCAAATAAATTGCTTCTAACTCTGAAGCGTTTAAAATTTTCTCCAAATGCCCTGTAAATAGTACCAGCCCCAGACCCATTAACACCCATTAAAGTAATACTGGCAGGACTGAACATACTAGTATAGTAGTGAAATTTTACTTAACACTTTCTAGTAGGTATGTATTATATGTCTATCAGATAGCTGTCATCCTTATAAACATTTATGATTAATAATCATTTTAAATGATCATCACACTTACCAAATATGAGAAAGTTCAAGAATAGGTAGTTTTGACTTAGTGAAAAATTCTTTAGCTGCAGATCCTAAAAAATTGCAACAATCATTCTTAATATTTAAGGCAAGTGAAATCATTAGAAGACTCAGACCTACTGTAAAGATGATGAGTTACTTAGCAAAGGTTCTGGGAAAAATAGCACTAATTACTAGGGTTAAATGAAGGAAAAAGGCAAATTAGTTTCTAGTCTTTCTTGAATTACACTGAACTGTAGTAGAACATTATCAGCAAAATGCAGAATTTCCTTCAAAATAATATGCAAGTCTAAGTACAAAACAAAATCTTTGTAACAGAACTGATGCACCCACAATTATATTTTGTAAAGAATAACTTACCTGGTATAAATCCATTTAGATCAGGTTGAATGGTTTTAAATTGATTAATATAATACTGCCTTTGTTCATCAGTTATTTTCCAGGGGTCATCATAACTACTTGATTGCCTACGAATTTCATTTGCTGTTGTAGCTGATGCTACAGTTCGTACTGTTGTCTGGTCCTGAAATGAAATATTTTTCCTCAGTATTATCTACCTAAAAATGCTTCTATGAATTCTCAACTTTTTGCCTTCAAAATATAAAGCATACTTAAAACTCACAGTAATTTAAAAACTGCAGGAAACCATTGGCAGATGGCATCTCCAGGACAATGACAGGGTATTTTTGCACATTGATACAATATGGAATGACCGCAGGTATGTAAGCAGAAAAAAAAAGTATGGCACATACACATAAAAAGCTAAATACAAATGTTTTAAAGTAATAAAACATTGTTGACATTTTAAAAATTAGTAGCTTTCATTTAATCATTCCAAATTAAGGCAACTCAACAACCAAGTATCTGTTGGGCAAATAGCACTGAATAGACTACAGCACAGATACACAGTAAACATCTGCAATGAAAATTATGAAAGAAAAAAAAAACCCCAAGGACTGCAATACCAATCTGAATGAGGCAAATCAAATACCAATAAAGTGTCACACCTGGACAGAAGCAGGATGCATGGCTAAAAGAGCACTGGTTGGTGGGGTATCTGCAAAACTGACCCAATTTTCTTGATGGGGTGGTGGTGAATGGCCAGACCATATGGGATCACTAGAAGCAGATGAGCCTGAAATTAGAAGAAACATTTCCTGTTCAAAAGACAACCTTGAAAACTGAGAAAAAACTGTGGATATAGAAGTATCTCCCATCAGGGAGATATATTACAGAATGATGAGAAAAATGAAAACCAAAGTGCACCAAGATGACCAAGTTCATCTCCTGACATCTCACTCCTGTAGATTTTTACATTACGTTAGCTTCAATCTGCACTGAAAGGACAACTGAGGAATGAGCTTATTGCAACACGTGTAAAATGGAAATTGGATTTTACCCATTCAATGGGTTTTGAATGAGTTAATAAACACTCCACATTTTCATATAATTGAAACAAGCAACACTTGTATGGACAAATACTATTTAAAAGTGGCATATGATATTAGCATTCGACTTCATTATCAACATTAAACCTTTTTCAGGCTTTAGTTTGCTATTCAAACAACAAAGTCTTGGAAATCCCTTTTAAGAATCAGGGGTTTGGCACAGACAATCCTTTTTTTCTACATAGTTCCTACACTAACTTGACTCAATTGCTTAAAAACAGGCCAAGAATAATAAAAAGCATCCATATAGAATGCTGGTATCTGCTATCTATTAACTATCTGGAACACAACAGCTGAGATTCACCCAATGCCCTGCTATAATCTACTTCTGAAGAAGTACCAATGTTCAATATGTTTATATTAAAATAACAGTGAAGCAACTACAGAAAGATATGGCCATCTGCTGCTCTACATACAAAAAAAAAAAACTTCTTTAAAATTGCAGTTGCAAATCAAAAATTTAGGGAACTCAGATCAGAGAGAAAACAAACCATTTAAAATAAGTCTAGAAGAATCACAGGACTCTATTCTACTCCTCAATTCCTGAAAGAAATGCTGAACTCCTTAAATCTACACAACATTTGTGAAACCGATGAATCTACTCTTCTTGCACAACTAATTGCCTTCTCTTGAAATATGCCAAATAAGGTCATACTTAGATGAGAATTTTTTGTCTTTTATGCAGAAACAGACTTCCTTTTAAAAGACAGGTCAGCTTCTTGTGAGTTTCTGTAAGCCCTTCACACAACAAGAAATGATGTCATAAATTTAATCCTGCTAGTAAGATTTAATTTAAAGCAATAAACACCAAGAATTTCTTGTCATGATGCTGACTAAAAAACCTGCTATGGCAAGTGCATTCATATAGAGGCAATCAATTTATGAAGCTGAGAAACATCAACAATATCAGGTTCTTGAAGACACTATGACACTACACTGCAGTAAACACGAAGAAGGAAATCTGAGAATCTGTGAGGCACGTTGAGGACCAACATCTTAAGTGACAGTGTAATTGTTAGTATACAATACTGCTATCTAATACCTGGCAACATGCAATTACTCTTTCATTCCATAAACAAAAAGTAATATGAAAAATGCTTAGAACTGGTTTATCTTTGCTCTTCTCCTACATGCAACAGACATAATTGTGCAGAATGTGAAGTAGTACTTGCAGGAGGAGAATTTACTCGAATTATTGGGTTTTTTTGTGGAGGATTTTTTCTTTCTAAGTTATCTTTAATATGATGAAAAGGCACTATTAACTACTCATTTTGTCTGAAATTCATCCTCCACTTTTGGAAGTTCCTGATGTAGCCTGGAGCTTCTAGTGCCTTTGCAAAAGTGCCGAGAATAAAGGTAAGGTGTCTGACAATGCCTCCTTTGCTTTGAGGTGGTTCTTCAGTAGTTCACTTAACTCTCAAACACTAGAAAGAAACTCAAGAGAAAAGTTCAGTCACTTTCCACTTTGTCTCTTTCAGGACTAACAAACAGTCAGAGCCAGACAAGACCTTCCTATCAGTCTTTTCGGTATGCAACACTCAAATTTTATTTTTGATACACTGACTGTCCCCTCCTCTGCCTCTCAGGCATTGGTATTATTGTCATTAACCTATATATATTTACTCCTCCTTCAATTCTCAACAACAGATCCTGGTACAATTCAATTCATATCCCACTTCGTACAGAATCTGTTCTAAAGCAGTACTTTGACAGCAACAGAAATGCCACTAGCACCAAACTGTGATACCTTCAGAGTACTTCACAGGTATTTCAAGAACTGTTTCCCTTCTCCCCTGTTCAAATAATACCAGCAAGAACATTATTGCTTTACTGTTTTTGTTATTCACTCTGCAGTGCAATGTTTTAGGACACAAGGATGGCTGGAGAACACTGGAGAACCATGGAGACCTGGATCTACACATATCCTCACGGACTGCCACCAGCCAATAACTCAGTTTGACAAAACCAAATCAGAAACAGAGAGGTGGAAGAGAAATTGGAAGAAAACCGGGTCACAGAGAAGACTCAGAGCCATCAGTCTGTTTTTATTTTATGATTTGTAACCCAATGAAGAAAACCTTCAGTGGTCTACGTGCATCTTCATCAGTGAGAACACCTGCAACACCACTTGAAATGGAGAACAGGCCCAAGACCAATTATCAGATTTGAACAAGCTGGTGAAGTCTAATGCCTTGTGTTTAGTACAAAGACCTAACAAATTCCTGTAGCTGCTCTGGATCTTCCTCTAGCTTGAATATCTTATCAACACATTGATAACTTATGGAAAATTATTTCCTGTGCATAAAAGCTACCCCCTTTGAGATACAAATGGAAAGGTAAGAAATGTTCTATCTAGTTAACATGTACTTTTCAATAACTAGACAAATATGGGTCTACTAGAAATAAAATGTCAACTAACTCTGTAAACTAAGAACTTTCCTCATCATCAGTCTGTGGTGAAACAAAACCAGAAGCTGAATACAATTGTGACAATAAGATAAAATGCTGGAGAGCTCTTATGGCCAGGTAAGAGTATTCCATCACTTGTAACAAGGCCAGTTATCATCAGTTATTGAAGCATTACCTAGGGGACAAAGGACTATTCAGTCCCCTGCAAGCCCAGTAAATATCTTAGGGCCCTGAATATGCAAGGGAACTGTTAGCACAGTAGATATGTTCCACTTCTATCCCTGAAGAGTTCACAAACGGCTACAAAATCCCTCCCAAAGAGAAAAGAAAGAAGTGTGGCTTAGGGCTGCAATTTTCATACGTATTCAGATACCAACACAAAACTCTGATGTCCTGCCAAAGAAAGCTAACAAATATCCTAGGATAGAACAGAAGACCTCAGACTTTTTTAACTTGTTTTAGATCATTATTTGGATACTACCAACATAAATATTCTGCTTTGCTTCCAGGCCCAACAGACTACAAGGTAATAAAAAATAATTTGCATATTATGACATGCCACTCAACTATCATTTGAAGTAGGGAAGGGTTCTTTCTCCCAAATTTGTCAGCATCAGCAACATTCTAGCAGCTGGAGCTGTAGTGCAAAATGAGATGAAAAGGTAAAAGTATGGATTATTAGTTTTTGCTCTCTTGTAACTATAGAAACAGGAAGTTCACATCTCATAGACAATTCTATTTCCTACAAGGTGTTCAGTCATCCACTGGATTATTCTGTGAAGACTTTCCCAGATTGGTGATGCATGTCAGAGCAAGGACATAAAGCTGTTAAAAAAATCAGAAAGGCACCTGAAAGACTTGAGAGACTCAGGTTTTAACAGACTTGACTGACATTTCAGGATGAGACCTGAGCTAACTATAAATATGCTACACAGGTAATCAATGTCTGACACTGAATTTTAATTCCTGATATTAAAGTAAAATAAATGCATCCTTTGGGGCTCTCTTTACAAAAATTCTTGAAGCGAGATGGTAACAAGCCTTGGCTTCTGATCTCATATTTCTAAGCACACTGAGCTAGTGTGACAGTGCCTCAGAAACCAGTAATATACATATGAAGCATTAACACTACCCTAACTGAATTACTGGACAACACCATGACAAAAAAATGTGAAATCCGATTTCTTCTGCTGAGAACAGGTTTTCTTCCTTTTCTTCCAAGAAATTGATAACAGCTGTAAGTTATGTTTTAGATTTCTAATGCAAGACAAAATGTAAGATTTTTAAAACCAAACAACTGAGTTATTGGTTACTCAGTTACTAATAATTACTCTACAGTCCAATTCAATAGGGAAAGCACAGTTTAACTTTGTTCATAGTGGGAGTATGAGGATGCAATGGAACATTTATCATGCGTAAGTCACAATCTTCCTGTTTAAATACATCTTTCTCCAACAAAAAAAAAAAAAAAAAATAGATTTGACTTCTGCCGTTCTGGTTTAAGCAATATACTGTTTATTATCTGACCCACCTGAAACATTTTCACACTTGAGGTTCCATGATTACAGTTGACAACCTCATTATGTGAAATAATGTTTGAGAATAAAGTGAAATACAAGCAGAGAGACCTGGGTTCTCATTTTGCTAGGCTCACAAGTGAAATGGCACAGCCCTACTGAAACTGTAACACTTTGCCCGGTTTCTCAAAAACATCTTGCACTGGAATCAAGATGAGCTTGTAGTACTGATCTGAAGAAAACTAACACATATTCTACCTGATGCTATCTGTCATGAGAACCTAATTTTTCTATAGACACTGTCCTTAAA
>WBMY01010094.1:510297-540213 GCA_013397315.1 Donacobius atricapilla | reverse complement strand
GGGGGCGGCAGGGACCATGAACTGCCTACAACAGCTGAAATTCAAAGCAATAATTAATCATCTGCAGTGCAAAAGGATCATCCACAGTAAATTATGCTGACAATTTTTCTTAAAGTAACATATGAAAAACCACTTTATCTTTAGCATTGCCAGAACAGACAATCCTTGTATAGTAGCATCTTCAAATTACTTTAAATAAACTATGAATGTGTTCCAGTATAGAATATAAAATCAGGGAATACAGAGCTAGTTTAGAAATATGCTCAGACAACTTCTGAAAAATTTACCCATTAAACATCACAGGGAAACCATTACCAAACTGCAATATTAACATGGTATTACAACTTCATTTTTAAGATAACAATATTGTACTTTTCAACAGTAGGAGGAGTTCGCATACTGTCCTTGAGTCCAAGACTTTTTAAATTAGAAAATTTTCTCAAGTTAGAAATCAGAAATACTTGTATTTCAGCTTTAGAGAAACACAAGTTATCTGAACTATAGGAGAAAAATGTTGAAAATTTGAGTGCTGACAGTGCTTGGACTGAACCCTTAGAAGGGATTATATAAGCAACGAGTAGACTAATTTTTAATTGTAAATTGACTGGGACTTACTAGTAAACAACCTTCAGGACACCGGCATAAACCTCTACATACCCACTTCAAAACCTCTACAAAACCCACTTCACTTGTAAAGTTTTATCTTCTTATTCAACCAATTCTAATAGAATCCCTATTCCTCCATGGATGCTTAGAATTACAGAATGACAATAATTGAAAGGTAACAGACCAATTTTGAAATATCATAACTGGAATAGACCAAGCAGAATTCAATCTCAAACTACAGCCTACAAACGCAACATATTTTTTAGCAGTACCATCAAAATCAAAACCTGAATTACAATTGCTCCCAAATTTATTAAGACCACCAGGTATCAGAAAAGAAAACAGACCTTTCTGAATTAAGACATATTAAGGGGAAAAGCTTTTAAATCTGAATGCAGTGATCCAATAACAGGGAGGGTCTTCATGTTAAATGAAGAGCATTAAAGGATGAAAAGCTTCACTGAAACAAGTGATTCTACCTTGACAGATTGTAAATGCAGAAGCTTCAGCTGTTTACATAAACTTTAAAGAAATCCAATTAATTGTTCTGGCAATCCAACTCATCTACCAGAAATATAATTCAAGCAAACAACATTATCTGCTGCTTTCCCTTGAGGTCCCCGTATTTTCAGGTATACTGACAGGTTCTGCACAATTTCAACAGGATTATCGGTTTTGTTTTTAAAAACTTTCTTCTGGAAAACTTAAAACAGTCTCTTTCCCCTCCTCCAAATCCTTAGCATTTCCCATGTGATACTAATAAATGGATCTGCCATAGGCAAGACCACACATTCTACAGTGCTGCTATCATAGCCACTTTAATCTGCAAGAAAATTTCCAGGACTGGAAAACACAAAGATAAATTGCCCTGAGCTCATTTATTATACTTATTTAAGAATCCCACAACTTTGGGTTACCTCTGAAGCATAACAAGACATTTATACCTGGTTGCACTTCACTAAATGGAGCCCAAAAAGGCCCAGGTCCAGCAAGAGGTCGCTCATTATTTCCTCCGCTGGGATGGCGGTTGTGCTTCCTCCATGTATGTGGAGAGGTTGGTGGGGATTGCTGAGGTGAAACAACTGGAGATGTGGACTCCTAATAAAACAAAGGAATCTTTTAAGTTTTTTACTACATTAATAAATACATAAAATCCTATCTAAAAGCATTATTTCTAGAAACAACCATCACTGCAGTCAAACATTCATTTTAGAGAGTGAAAATCTTAGTACTTTTAAAATGAGGAAATGGGAGAAGTCAGGTACAGTGTAACTAGGACTGAACACATTTACATCAAACAGTGTAATCGAATATATTTTTAACTTGGCATTCTTAAAACAATAGCAATACTGACTTAAGTGACTTAGCTACAAAGGAAACTAGATTATAAAACTCACTTTCACTTGTGATAAAAGTTACATTTGAAACCAGGTCTCAAAAGAAATACTTACTGTGCAATTTATTATCATACCAAATGTTAATCAAATTATTTACAGTTTTTTGTTTTCCTTTAAAACGAAAAAGAATTAAGGATTGGTAAAAAAAAAAAATCACCAAATAGGACACTTGGTTTTTAGCTATGCAAAAACATGATGTATTTTTTAAAAAAGAATGATGCCAGCTAGGATATACTTCTCTGCTGTACAAAGTAATGTTGACATGATGCTAAGGCTCACACTTCTGTTTAACCCCATACTGAACAGGTGGGAAAAAAGAGAATCACATGTGCAATTTCTGCAAGGAATCAGTTCTCATAAGACATTCCAATTACCACTTTATTTCATTTCAAATAAAATACAAAGGAAAAATAATTTATATTGTACAAAGTATTCATGTAGTAAAAAGTAATTTCTTCCCTATATCTTTATCTTTTGAAGTTCTTGTTTGTTAGTTGCCCCAATTTGAACTGAACTGTATTAGTGAAAACACGTAAAAGAAAGCAAATCTTGAACACCAAATGTCCTGAAAAGTAATAACAAAGCCAAAAACCTCAAAATCTGTTTCAGCAATATACAGAAAGCTTGGTACTCTATGTAAACAGGTGTTAATGTACTATCATGTACTGACAGACAGACTGAATGTAGGCTTCCCCTAAATTACCCAAACTGATTTATTTTGCCTAATATTCAAAAACCATTAAGCTTTTTAAACAATATTACACCTATGAAAGTCTGAAAGTAAGTTACTTTTAGAAAGTAAGAAAGTGCCATTAACAAGCTTTTCTCCAAACAAGGTATATTCTAAAAGTGCACACATCCTAACAAAAAAGCTTTAGAGCCACAATGACTGTCAATTTACAACGTGTTGATGTAAACTTTTGCCCTTTTTTGGCCATCTGATTTTCCTACTCCTTGAGAAGACACCTTGGTTGATCCTGCAGATGAGAAGATTCTCTGGGAGTTCTGACCATCAAGCTGGATTTCCTCAACTAAATTTCTAGGCCACAAAATTTCAAACTTTTCATTCCAAGTATTTAAATCATGCTTATACATACTGGCAAAGAGTTTTACAACATGGCCAGGAGCAATACTAATTCACTTCAGCTTTTAACTGAGTGATCAGCTGGCTGCACAGTCCTCCACAGTACCTCCATCAACACAAGATACTTTTTTTGGTTGCAGCTACATGCCTTTTTGAAATTTGCCTGAAGATTTCTCCTAGCTGCGTACAGTTGACAGATTTATCTTCAATGGCAGAATGTTCATATCCTCACTGGTACATGAGGGCAAGAGGGGAAGGAGTCAGGGTTTCCAGAGTGCCGCTTGCAGGCTGGAAAACGGAACTGAGGTTGAATAGCTACTGTGCTTAGCCTTGTGCAAGAGGTGATAGGAAAACCATGACACTCCGTCACTTAAATCAATGAAAAGCTTCCTCTTCCATTGGATTTTATACAAGCCATCTTTTACCAAACAAGATTTGAAGGATGTTTGAATTTTTTACACAAAACATCATGGAGTAAACATAAAGAAAGCTATGTTTGGACACAGATGTTATTAATTTAATTCAGTACTCTTACAAATCAGATGGTCCAGAAAGACACAGAAGAAAACCTGAGGCAGACTGTATGCTAGTCCACCTAGAGGAAATTACTCACTATTTCTAGTAACTGCATGTGAACATTAAAACTTGACACGCAGTCATCATGAAGCAGCCCTGCCCTAGGCTGAGAACTGTGATGTTTCAGTAAGCCTCTGCCTAACAGCTGGTCTTATGCTGCTGGCCCAGGAAGAAATTGTAAATATGATCCCCAACTTCAATTCTTCTAAATCTTTACACGTAGTTAGTGTGATTCTGTAAAGCATGCAGTAACAGTAATCAGATCACCAGAAGCACAAACATAGGAAATAATTGATTAACTTTGTTCTCAGTGTGCAAAACAACATTTTATCGGAATTCTGAACATGTACAGATTTCCCACAACTGATTTGGAGCTCACAGAGACCAAAATTATTAAACAGCAAAAGCATGTCACCAGCTCTGATGTCAAAAAACATCTGGAAGGGGGACAATCTACATCTTTGGCTTTACTATCATTATAAGGCACATTCCCTAACTACTTCAAACCAAATTTAGACAGCATTACTGTGGCACCATCCTTCCCTTGCACAATCCTAGTCACTCACAAATACCACTCATGTCATTCATTCACCTAGCTTACTAGAATCTTAATATACACACAAATATGTGCACATATATCAAATGTCTGAGCCAAAACACTGATGGCTTCATGCAAGTAAGAAGGAAGATGAAAGCCAAAAAAAGGCTGGGGAGGAGGCAGGACAGTAGAAACACTGACTGCCATTCAAAAGCAGTCATGGGAAAACACAATGAGTAGAGATTTACTGAAACTGCAATTATATTCAGGTTCATTTACCCATTGTATACAGGTTACCAGCTATGTATCTGCCTTTAAACTGGACAAAAAGTTATCAATTTTACCTAGAAAACATAATTTGTTGTCCAGGTTCTACTTCAGTTTTGTCTTGAGCTTCACACTTTTGTAAACAGAGGCAGAGTAGTTTTATCAGAACCAACTCTGATCCTCAGCTGCAACACACATTCGCATAAAGTGTTTTGAGAGTTTATGAACATGTTTGTTCCAACTGAGCAAGTAGAATTGTTTGCTTCCACCTGTCCATTTTGTTAAAAAAAGAAATTAAATTTCTAAGTCTAAAACATCCAGAATCAGATTTTTCAAAAGATAATTAGGGTACAGAACCTAACTGCTCTTCTAACTGTAGCACGGAAGAACAGTTTGCATTATTTAGCTTACTGGTAGCTCTGTCATTTGGAGTTATCCACCTAATCTCTTTGGGAACTTTGAACTTACTCAGCATCTGCACACTGTAGTAGATGTTTATTAGATCACCTACTATGAAAATCTTATTTTTATAATTTTTTTTAGTATTTTCAATGCGATCATATTTAAACATTTAAACTACTACCTTTCATTTTCCCTCCAGACAAATCCCAATAAAAATCAAAGCAATTACAACATTCTGCATTTTACTATGTTAAGCCACTTATTTTGTCTCTTTACATGATTCCAGAAAATATCTAAATAAAAGCATGTTGCCATAAATGGTTAACGTTGTCATGTTAAATCAAACTAATGAGGACATCTTTGTCAATAACTAATCGAAAAATAAGGTTATAGCTACCAGGCAAAAATTACGTAGTTCATCTTAATTAAGAAAAAAATTCCACATTTAAAAACATTGTAAAAAAGCATTATTTTTGTCAGATTGGAATTACAAAACGGAGACCTGAAGTACTCGTAACTTGGATATTTTTGAACTGACAAGAAGTTACTAAAAATAGCATGTTAATTAAAAAACGTGATATAATATATGACTCTAAAGGAAGAGCCTTAGTGAAGACAACTCAAACCACCATAAGGCAACACAATAACATGCGAACGGGACAATACTGTCCAGAAGGATCTCCGCCTCACAAGGGCATTATAAGCATAAATGAGACAAATGAGATTTTAAACCTTTTCCTGGGTCTCACACATCAGGTCAGAGGAAATCCTCCTAACAAGAATTCCACAGCCAATGGAGCCAGACATGATAACTAAAGAGTAGCTTTAAAGGTGTTGTGATCCAGGTCCTGATACCACCCAGCCTGCTTATGAGTTAGTCAACAGACCCATCATGCAAAAAGATTTACGTAGAGATGGCGATTGCATTGCAGAACCCCGGGTTCTGTAATCAACTGGCCTTCCTACCAAAGAACAAAAGAGCCCAAGGTTCAATGAGAACTTCTCCACTTGCAGCACTACACATTTTTCAAGGCAGGATGTGTGGTTCAGCCAACTGAGGAAAATAATAATTAAACCAGAGACAAATGAAAAAGGGATTGATCACAGCATGAGAAATGATACAGGATTTTTGTGATTTCCTCAACAAAGGAACTGCTCTACACTTAACCTGAAGTTGAGCATACCTCAGAGGGGTGTCATACAAGATAGTTCCAACAATGTGGAGATTAATACAAGGATCTAAAGTGTAAAAGAACTGGCTACAGAAAGGGAACTACAAAATTGGAGGGAAGTTTCTAATAATGCTCTTGAATGACTGATTCAGACAATAAGTTAATTTGATATTTCAGGTAACTGATTATGCACACTATATATCTTGCTTACAAATTGTGACAACAAATGCCAGGTGGCACAGAGATGGATCCTTTTCAGGACATAGGGAACAGTCAGCTATCAAATTTTAAAATGTAAAATACAGCTTTTCTTGCATAATGAATGTTAATACCAAAGGCCATAAAGAGAAGACTGGATGCACAGGTCAACTATCAGACCCCTAGAGTGTATCAAGGATGACAGCTTTGCTTTATTCACAGTTGCCAAGGTATACGAGGCGAGATACACCAAGCTAAACCAGGAAAGAACCCTACAAAATAGTATTCATAATGGTGAAGTACCACTTGGAACAAGAAATACAAATATAGCAAAATATTTTCAATAAAAGTGAATTCAAATTGGATCACAGGCAGAGAAGGATTAAGGATTACTACTTTAATGAAATGAAACTGAGGCTATAGATTGTTTTGTCAAGCAAAACAGAGCTAAAGTGGAATGCAATACTTTTCCAGTAAATACTGGAAGCGCCCTGCAGCAAATACTAATGACAAAATTGTTAAATGAACAGGCTGAGCTAAGTGTGAATTCCCACCGTATTCCCACAAATATTCCTGCTTAGGCCCTGGAATAGTTTTCCCCAACAATGCCAGTGTGGAATAAAAGGCTTTGCACTTTCAAGAGAGAACTCTGATCTTTTTAAAAACTCATTCAATGAAACTTCTTATAATAATAAAAGGTTAGATGCAAATGACAGAAGAGATATTTTCCAGTTCTGTGCTTGTAAACAATTTACTACCAGGTATATTTTATCTGAAATTACCTGTTAAATCTACAAAACAGAAGTGCACAGAAGCAAACTACGGTCAAAACCTTAAAATAATGTCACACTAGTTTTCATAGTTGAAGTTGAAAGAATTGAAATGATCAAATTCTGTCTGCAACAGGTACCAAATTTGAGCTTCTCCTTCTAAGGCAGCACTGACATAGCACTAAATCAGTATGATCTGGAGTGCCAGTAATATGCTTAATGCACCCATAGGCAGAGGAGTACCCTCAGCTTTACCTTTTATTTTCACCTGGATTTGTCAGATACATGTTTTTCAGATGTTGAAGTCTCAATATCTATTGAAGCTAGATACCCCCTTTCCTGGAAAAGAGGTAAAAGTACCCTAAAGCAGTACCTGATCAACATCAAATCATACTTAACATAACGGAAAAAAGTATTTGGTTTTTGGCTTTGACAGGAAAACACAAAATGTCTCCAACACTGAGAACATTTAGTCACTCATGAGCTACTTTCAGAAAACAAAAAATTCTTCCTAATCTCTACATTGCTGCTTCATCTAAGAAAGTTTTCAGTACACTAACATTTTGCTACTATCAACATATAGATACGGATATACACTGTGGTAGCATACCTATGTCACCAAAGTGCTCATATAGATGTCACATTGCCAGCAGATGTGCTAAAATCTACTTAGCCTCTATTTCATAGGAATAAGAAGTTCTGCCAGAAAAAAAAAATATTTTCACCCAGTGTTTTATCTCCACTAGGATGTGCAACTAGCATGCTATCCAGTGAGTGACACCATCTTTCATTGCTCATCTGGACTCCTAAAATCAGTTCTGCAGCTTCCATGACAGCTGGGCATGACTTCAGTCATCTTTTAACAATATTAAAAAGATATAAACTGCTGCCCAGTGCTGTATTTATAAACTGCAAAAGCTACCACAAAATCATTTACAGCTACTCTTTGGAAACACAGCCTGACTGCTATTTCCTGACTCCCTGCCTCCAACTAAAGTTCATTGAAGGAACTGCTGAAAAAATGCATTGATAAAGAAATAGTTTTAGTTAGGACATTTCAGTAGACAAATAAACTGAGTAAAATTCTTCTGTGTAAACTATTTGTGATTATGAGATACTATACTATGCATGACAAATCTCACCAATATGGAAAGCTGCACATAAATGAACCACTTTTTGAAGATGAAGATACCTTATGATTTCATAAAAATAATATCTTAGTCATAGCATTTTAAGAAATCAATGTATTTGCAAGTGCTTGTCACATTTTCAAAGCCACAAACAGCTTAAAACAAAACCAAAAATTTGCTAATGGAGTATCTAACAAGAACATTATAAGCTCCATGAGTGAAATATCCAAGCTTCACTGACATATTCCTCCAGAAGGAAGAGTGATCCCACGGAAGATGACACATTTTGATTTACTTGTCAGACTTCATCTCTCCAAATACTCATCACTCAAAAAGGTGGCATGAGAATTCAGAATCTGAAACTCTTTCTGGATTTTATAAATCTGAATAGTATCTCAAGGTAAAGACAACTAAATCAGCAGTTTCCATGAAAATGTGGATAAGAGCTGTACCCATCTTTTTTATAAAAGAACCCAAATAGAGTATTTATATGGTTAAATGAGAAACCTGGGATCAAGCCCCTTTCTCAGTTTATTTCTAATCCGGTATCTGAATCAGTAAGACTAAGTATTAGATTGGGGGATAAGAAGGCTGCTTGAATGGGTTCATTGTACAGTCAGAAATGTAGCATCAGACCCAGAACATTCAGTTTTACAACAGGATGCAAAATTAGACAATACTTCCCTGATGTTCTAGACCACCAATACAACTTAAAACTGCTGGACTCGAGGCTGTGTTGTCTGTTACGTTTGTTCCAAGTCTGTTTTCTGGCCCAGATCTCTCAAAGTCTTAGATACAGTTTCTTTATTCTGATGATCCCAGACAGACTTGTGTAGAAGACAGATACCAAGTTGCTTTTATCAGCCAAGACAGAGAAATGAAATTGGGATGCACATACACTTTTGTGAATATGTGGCTTTTTTATTCTGAGCTTGAACACCTCAAACACCAGATTTATTTTTCTTTTCTTTTATTTTAACATTATGCCACTACAGATTCCCGTATCAATTACAACTGTTCACTAAGTAAACTCAACATTATAATGGAAGAATATAAAACACCGTTTCAACCCAACTAAAATCTCACAATCAGATTTAAGAAATCTGCAGTGTGTAAAGTGCTTGGTAGCTCTTTCAAACACACCTACCCAAAACCAGACAGCAAAAAACTATCTTGAGACTTACTGTTAGCTCTTTTATCATTATATTCCTCATCTTCTCTGAAAGAAAGGAAGTGGCAGC
Source organism: Donacobius atricapilla (assembly GCA_013397315.1). NCBI lineage: Eukaryota > Metazoa > Chordata > Aves > Passeriformes > Mimidae > Donacobius > Donacobius atricapilla. Next base: position 530,832 of record WBMY01010094.1, on the reverse strand, counting down.
CAAGCATTGATTATGGATTTCCTCTACTAATTTCCTTTTTTTTTTTTTTTCGTATTGGATCAGTCTGGCCTATTTCCACAGAGACTAATAAATGTTTATGAGTGATTCCTTGATTCCCACAGTGATTATGGGACATTTTCAAGTTCCTTGATTCTTTATAAAATAAGCCCAGAAAAAAGCATACCATGGGGAAGAAAACAGGTCATTCAATACATATACCCAGCAAAATTTAGCATTTGTACTCAGCTCTTGTTTGTAGAAAAGACAATCAGAAAGGATTTCCCCATGGAAAAAGAGAATTGAGACTGTAAACCCAAGGAATTATGTATGAGAAGGTACAGAGTTGTAAGTCTACAGTTTTCATTAATTCAGACATCTTGTCATTGAAGATGAAAGAACCAGTGAACAAAAAGTAATCAGTTTTCTCATTATTAAAACATAAGAAAAAGCTGTTTGAAAACTTTGGTCTGTTTTTCTGGCCCTCCTTGTCTCTCCTTAACATTTAAACACACTGAACAATAAAATGTAAGGCAGAGAAAAGCAATGGTGAAAATTTACAGAATTTTTTCTAAATACAGTATTTCAGGTTTGCAGGTATTGAAGCATGTCAAAGGATGGGAAATTCAGCCTTCCATGGCACTTAGTACCACTGTTCCAATGACCACGAAGCTGATGGGAACTATTTAATAAATGAACTATTAATACCATAATGACTACAACTACATATTTTCCATCCTAACTTACACACTGAATTTCTTTTCTGTCTCTATTTTTCGTCCATTACTGCCAGTATTTTAAACACAGATTTTAAGACTTCATTAAAAAATATCTCCTACATGCAAGTATTTCAGGGGCAGATACGGTCTTTGTGTAAAACATACATCAGTATAATTTTTTTAAAGAAGCAATATTGGAAGTAACCTAGCTTAGAAGTCCTATCAAATTGACATCTACACAGCAAAGTACTGATTAAAAATCCCATTTAATTTTTTAGGTTAATTTACCTGTTGATCAGTTGATGTACGCTGCTGAACTGCATCATGGCTCACAGAGCCTTTTTTGACTTGTATCCTGCCAGGTGGAGGAGGAGGAATCACACCTGAATATGAAGCTGCGTTATCAGCATCTGAAGAATACAAGGCTGTGTGTCTTGACTCTTGTTCATTCTTTGACACAACGAATCTGGGAAGAGGGAGGTCCTTTACTGTTAAAAAAAAATAAAGCATGATGATTAAAAAATAAAAACACTGTTCTATTTTGAAGTTAAAATTCCACATATGACTCAATTCCTTACACACCGAGACTGCTGCTATAGTCAAGCCAACCCCTGGCAGCTGGAAAAAGCAAATACCTCTTCTGCATCAGACTTCACGATTCTGCTACCCAAGTTCTGACTCTGGTACACAAAGATGAATTCACATTGCTCCATTACAGATTTGCACCACAACTGTGCATTAAATACAGAAGCAACCAAAGAACCTGGATTTAGCTTATTTTTTGTTAGTTTTGTCAACATTTCATTACTGAAGTGCGATTTTCAAAATTTATCTACCATTTCTTGCACATATAAAGAATTAGAATGGTCATATAGAATGGTTCATCAGCAAAACAAATGCTAAAATACTGCAGTATATTCAGCATCAACTTTTCGTCAGCTTATGTCATGTTCATATTTAGAACAGATAACATAATCTGGTCGTATCATGGAGTGTGACTATTGCTTAAACATATCTATGCATACTTCTACAGAACAAAAGCTAAATTAGCTAATTGGGAATACTGGAAATACAACCGGAAATATTCCAATGTTACCTTATCTTGATATGAACAACTAAAATGCAAAGTTTCTACAAAATGCTAGGAAACCCATTAGCTTTATGTACCATGGTTCAGAGTAGCCCAACATGGAAATGAGACTATGTAAACCTTCAATTTCCCACTGCAAGACTTCTACCATTTTTCTCCCAACTGCAATCTTCTCAGTGCTCCACTCTGAATAAACATAAATCGTGAATTTGCTGTACAGCTCACTTGAAAATTATGTCTCCAACACAAAACAAAATTACAAGTATGGCTCAAATTTAATTTCTCTTGCTGACTGCTTACGTAAATTACCCCTGGTACTGAGAATGAGTCAGTGGTACTACAACTATATTAAAATACAGGATGAAATTGCATACTGTTTATTACATGAGCATTGCACCCCATGCTGCAGCAGGAAAGTAACATAACTAAACAGCAAACCATGGCCAGCCAAAAAGTGGAAAAGCCACTGCTTACAAGTGAAAATATGTATGTCTGCAAAACCAGGAAAATACAGACACCAGATGATCCAACTGACATAGGGGAAGTCTGTGCAATCGGTTGTGCCAGCACGAGTCACAGAAAAATAGAGGACTCAAAAGAAACACAAAATACTCTACTGTCTTCTTTAAAAGCAAGACTAGACAAATATAGGTTTGTTTAGCTGTACTAGGTTCCTACGTGACTAACCTGCTATTTTTACCTCTCCCCTCTGACTTTTTCCAATAACAGCAGAAAAATCTCATTTCAACACTACAGTATTTGTTACCATTCAGAAATACCTCAATTATAAATGTGAGAGCTGTCATGAATGGAACTAACTCTTGATATTGAATATATTAAAGTTCTCTGTACTTTTTATGCCCATATCCTTTCTAATATTCTCTTCCACCAAAACCTGTATTCTATACTTAAAAAATAAATATTGCTTTGAAACAGACACTGCTTACTCATGTCTCAATTTTTAGCTTCCTGGAAGGAAAAATTTCTGGGACAAAGAAACAACAGCTTTGGAGGCTTGCAGTATAATAACTAATGCCAGTATTCTTACTCTACTACCCATCTGAGTAAACAAAAGAGCACTTAAGAATCAGTTGGACCACACTTACGTTAGACCTAGTATTCAAAATTTGACTGGGTTTCCACTGAGCAACTCAGACAAAGCAAATTTCTTGCCTACTGATGAGATACACACCAAAAAGCAACAGGAACAAGTAGGAAGGCAAAAGAAATTCCCAAGATAAAAGAATGAAGAAAATTAAGAAAATCAATGAAACATGCATAAAATGGAGAGCTAAAAAGTAGATGTCCAAAAATATAAGCTTTAACTAATTTAAAATGTCTGAAGAGGGGAAGAGTATACAGCTTAGTTTGAGATGGCTCTAACAGTTCATCTTCAAGACATCTTGGAGATGAAATGTGGGCAAAACTAAGTTTGCAAAGCTTGGAATCATTTTATCAGCCTGCTGCACTTTAGTTGTTGAGTTAGCTGTTACAACAATGCTTGAATCATTCTAGAAGCAGGAAATTCATAGACAGGACTGGAACCACTGCAACCAAGGCAACAAACCATAGCTAAAAACAGTTAGGGTAAAAATAAATGTTCTCTCTATTGTACTTGGTGTATTTTCTAGGCTTGGAACCAGTTACAGAAAATTATTCCTAGAAGTTCAGAACTCATTACAAGTATTTCTAATATCATCATGAATCAAGGAAATTATCAATGTGAAATTAAAGTTACAATCACTGTTAACTTTATAGCAACATATTTTGTATCTTGAAACTAACTCTGTACCTTTATTTAATTCTTTCCTTCAAAATTCTTGTGATTTCTCTTTTTCTTTCAAATGGAAAAGCTCCTTCTGGTTAAGGTACCTCGCATTAAAATAAAACCAAGCTTATAAAATCCCTGTAAAAAGCCTACATACAGATTTGTCTTTCCCTTCTCCAACAGGCATTTGATGAGAAATTCCACAATTGTTTGATCAAGTTGCAGTTTTATCAGTACTAAGAGGTGAAGGTTCTTTTTCCAGCTTTCTGATTTTAGGGTATTCTGCTACAACTTGCTAAAGCTTTAGATTAGGGAACACATCAGGAAAACTAGGGAAATGGTTTATAAACACACAGTGGCTTATAAACAGAAAGGAACTTGAATACTAGCAAAGCATTGACTAAAACAATGTACTTTTCCAAAAAGCTACAAAACCCCATGAAAGCAGTATAAACAGTTTGTATGAGCTTAGAATAAACATAACTGTGAAAGTATACATAGTGATTCCTTTCTTTTTTATAGCTTTGTCAAATACTTCAGTCATATCAGATTGTCAACAGTCTCCTTAACTGCTGTTTAATCCATACCCTTTAGACACAAAAACCTCCTAAGACTTTTTTTATTTACTAGCATATAAAAATCATTCTACAGACATGAAATCTACTAGGAGAGCCACTTTAAGGCAAAACTGTGCTCCAAAGATATTTTCAACTAGAGAGTTGTGTACTATAATGCAAAGGCTATAGTGCCTTAAAACTCTTAATCTTCCTAAATCTCTTTTCATTGTAGAGAAGAACAAGGAGATGGATCCACTTATCTCTTTCAGAAGGCTACAGGAGAGCCTCACATCAAAGCTTTTTCTGTGGCTCTAAACCATCTTCCTAGACTAAGCCTTCCTCCTGTTTCACCTATTTCACCACCCACAGCACAGCTGACCTTTGAAAAGTAGGGTAACAGGTGATTTGGCAGATAATAGACTTCAAAGATCTTTTAAAGGTCAAGTTTTTCACTAGGAAAAATCTTAAACTCATCTTCATATCTGCACTTAGAAGGGCAAAAACTGTCAAACCAAGTGCAAAGAAATGTAATGTTAGAAAAGATAACTTTCTGTTTGTCACAATCAAGGCTTTGAAAACCCAGCAGCTACAAAAGCCTGCAAATGCTGCATTCTTCTTCTCCTTCCAGTTTACATTACTCCTCTTAGTACTTTACTCAGAGGACAAAGCACACAATTTCTCACATCAGTAATCTAATAAGAATTAACTTGCTCCTACGTAGTAGGTACAAGTTGTTCATTTGTCCCACGGTGAATGCCATACTTTATCAATGAGTAAGGTATTTCACCTCGTATTTACTGCACAGTAAGAAAACTCTCAGCCTCTGCAGATTTTTAAATTAGCAACATGTATAAAGACATATCACACTAATTTACAAGGTTACTCTGTAAGAATATGTGAGCCAACTACCAATAATTGCACTCAGCAACTCAATCCCCACTCTCCCAGTCCTGTGATTTACCTGTATTTAAGCTTTCCACTCTTAGAGGGAGACCAGACTGGGCCACAGCAACAAGTTTCAAAGCAATGTAAAATTGACTTCTTCCAAAATAGCCAAGTCTTGTTGCACCACAGAGCTCCATAATCTGAAATGAAACACAGTAACTTAGAGAAAGAAATTTTAAACACAACTGCTATACATATTTCATACATTTCAGAGTAGCATGCCATGTTTTCAAACATACTGATTGCATCCTGCTCCATGATGATGACCTGCCATCTTATTGAAGGGCATTCCAGCTTGTGCCAGGTCACTGATAAGATACTAAGCATGACACATTCCAAATCAGACTCTCTGAGCTAAATGATCCAGATTGCCTTTTTATCTACCAAGCAGTCTCAGCTAGACTGCAATGTTCCAAATGAGACACAAGGATGCTCTTGGAATAATACAGTGAAACACTTGTTGAAGTCAATGGCATCACTGCTTCCCTCTCCTCAACCACTGTTCCAGACAATCTGGTGGACAAGTACCCTTGGTAATGCTAATTACTGTTTTCACCTTCATATGCCTAGAAATGGCTTCTGAACAGACTGGCTCCACAACTCCTCAGGGACCAAACTGCAGGTGACCAGCATGCAGATCCTCAAATAAATCTTCCTTTACATTCCTGAAGATAACTGTAACATCTTTCTCCAGTCACTGAGACGCAAACCTGATCTCCACAACTATTCAAAGAGAAAGATGGCTTGCAACAACTTCAGAGAAATATCAAATCCATGGGATTAAATCTTTCTGAGCATGTTGAGAGAGCTAGCTAGAGACCCATCATCTTTTTATAATACCACTAGTTTCTCTCCTTCAATCTCATCTCAGGCACAGAAGTCCATGAAACTTTGCCTGTGACCATCAGTGTAGAGAATCTCAGACTAATTTACATCCATGGGCATTCTTTTCTGTCCTCACCCTTCCCACATGAGCTCAGTCACGTTCCCTTGCTGGCAAACCTGCTCTCTTGTCACATCTGCTCATTCTCCAAACTACTGGGAAGTCCTATTACTGGACTTGGGAAAAGTTGTCCTCAGCTTCCAGAGGGCACAGTTCTGAGTGCAGAGGAGCCCTATTTGCAGGCAAGTTCCAGCTGAAGAAATGAACTACATTTTCACATGGCAATAACTGAGCCACTCAATGCACAAGCTCTTAGCCTGTGGGCTTCAGCAGCACTGGATCTGAAAACAGACTTCAGTAACTCCATCCAATGAATCAGATGAGTTTATCAACTACAACTGAACTAGATACAGTTCAACAAAAAACTACTTGGTTATCTCCTAGCCATGCACCAGGATTCTGGAACCTCATGAAAATAAGCTGCTGTAAGACCCATCACAGAACGGTGCGGGAAGTTGACAAACACTTAGTTCCAAAAAAGTCACAAGAGGATCAGCAGGTTTAGGGCTGTACATGCAGCTCAAATCCTGCTGGACAAAAACTACTGCATTAACTCAATTGTCTGTGCCTGCATCACACTTCACATTGTCCCACAGCTCCTCTGTTATTTGTATTTTCCCATTGTAATATTACTGCTGTATGACGTCTGGAGAGAAGTCAGGGGACCACAGGGCATTTTCCAAAATCCATTGAATAAAAAAATAGTTTAATACAGCTGAATGCGACACACTAATTTCAACAACTTGGTTGGACTACAAAAACTGCCACCAGGAAAGAACTGAGAGCATAAATTGACAGGTGACAATTCAAATAAAAACTGAGCCATCGACATCTAAACTTCTACTCAAGCTAATGCCAAAAATAATTATACCGAGTTTAAATAACTAGCAGAGCTTAAGCAGTGGAGATTCAAGACACAGCCAGGAATCAAAACCAGTGCAAAAGCAATTCTTTTTTAGAGCACTGTATGCTGGAAGACTGATGGAACATCCACAACTTGACTACAAGCAAAATAGAAAATGCTTGTGGATTCAGCAGCCTAGCACCAACAGGTAAGTTAATCAGACTTCCATGAGTCTCACAAAAAGAAGCAATGATAGAGGCATTTTGAGCTTATGGAATCATTAGGCAGTAATGGTTTTGTGTAATTTCAAAGCCACTGCTGAACTACAAATTACCTTTTGCCGGAGCGTGTAAGTACTGCCAGATAGAAAAAAATCCTCAATCAAAAACTAAATTAATAACTAAGCTACTGTGACAGGTAAGTATGAGAAAGGAAAGTCAAGCATGGATTCAAAGTAAATATATATATACATACACCAGATGTAAGTATCAAGAAATGCAAAAAGCTAAGGATACGAAAAGAAAAAACAAAATCCCCACCTAATCCTCCTCCCTCCAAAAAGAATGTTCTTCTGCTGCTGAACAAGAGGTGTCAAATCCACTCACAGCTAGCTAAAGGAGTCCTCTGTTTCCAACACAGAATATAACCTAATTAGAAACATGACTGAAGGTCGAGTAAAATCATTAGACGCAAACATCTAGTGGAAACCCCTCTGCTGAGTGACATCATGCCCAAACATACTCAAAACAGTGTACCTGGAAATTCCCTGAAGCAGGATTTAAACTTGAAATAGGTATTAAGTTATACGGAATGGGGGAATAATAATAATAAATTATCAAAGGATTGCTTCTCTGAGATATAGGTTCAGGGCTTTCATCTGCTTAAGAAGAGAGAGGATAAGGAATTTTCCTAAACTCTTCAAGGAATGCAGAGCCATCTTCAAGACAAAATGCTTCACAACTGTTTTAATCTCCTTAGATATGAAGAACCCTAAGTCACACTACTGCAATTTGCTAGAGTAAGGCAAACAACCCTGTGAAGCTCCAGAATTGTTGAAAGCCCATGATGCAAAAAACGCCAAAAAAACTCCCCAAACAAACAAACAAAAACCCCACAAAACCACACCTCTGTGCCATAGTTGTGAATTATTAAATCGCATGCTCAGTCATCATACTGTAAAGATGTAACAACAGCATCAGAAATACCAGGAGCTGGCAGAAACCAGACACGGCTGGGAAGCAGTACGGTGTCAAAGGGCACTGTTTCAAGCGTACACCTTCTAGAGCCCTTACAGCTTTCAAACAAGAGGCCCTTTAACTTGGAGAGGTTCATGAACCTTTACAAACTCCAGGTGAAGTGGAACAAATCATTCCTCTATCAAATGCAGTGGAACACAATTCCCAAAACTCAGGAAATCTCTCTGGGAGAGTCTTCCAGAAAATCAGTCTCCATGCCTCCAGGTTCTTCTACAAGGCAAATGAAGCCTATTATCTGTAAATATTATTCATGCAAAAGTACAACAGTATTTAAACAGGGATGACTTCAATGCTAAAACAATAAATGAAGCAACATGGATGCCACCTACACAGTAAAGATAAAAATATTTCATCTTCTTGAAGAGAGTTACTTAAGTACCTACTGCTCCATACCAGAGAGTGGCAAGAGGCAAGACCTGAAGACAACTTTAGCAGGCTGGAAGTTACAACACATGCTATGTGCTAATGGGAGGGGGAGTGAACAAATTTAGAAGAGGACCTTTTCTATCATCTCATCCAAACTAGGACACTATTGATTAAAAAATAAGTCTTACACCAAGAATATAAACATGAAAATTATTAAACACAAAGAAACCCTACACAGAATCACGGAATAGTTGAACTTGGAAAGGTCCTCTGGAGATCACTTGCTCCACTCCCCCTACACAAAGCAGGCTCAGCAGGTTGCTGTGTCCAGCTGGATTTTGAGTATATATATCCAAGTAGGGAAAACTCTACAACTTCTCTAAACAACCTCTTTGAGTGATCACCTCCTATACAGTAACAAATTTAATGAAGACCATGAACAATACCATGTAAACCATGCACCAGAAATACAAAACGAGTTTTCATATTCATTATATAATATATTTAACACAAACTTGAGTTAAACCAAACCATACGAATATACTTGAGCTTCAATATTTAGAAAATTATTTTGAGTTTTACTGTGCATATTAATAACCTTCAAATGAAAAACAAGCATTACATTAAAAAAGTTTGCTTAAGATACAAAAAAGATAAAAAATTAAATATAAGAACTCACTTCAGTTTTGTTAGTTAATAAAAATTTAACTGATAATGGATTGGTTTTAATTCACAGTTTAAATTTTAAAAATGTATCGTATCAACAATGTTATTTCTGTATCTCATGCAGTAGTTCATTGATGAGAATTCTAAAGCGCTCTGCAAACTGAAAGCATATAACAGAATGTCTTCCAATTTAAAAGTTTAATGGAATACAACCTCAAATTGGGTTCCAGGACACACTGTCCTACAATGATGCTCTCCTGAAGTCATGTACTCCACTCACCTCAGCTACAATACAAATTAGCCACATCAACAATGTAATTCAGGTATTGTAATGTAAGTTGAAAAAATGTTTCCTAATCATTGCTACTGTAGCAGAAAACAAACCCTGACCATCCCAAGACACTGAAGAACAATGAAAATCTCCTTCACTAGTTTTTTCCTAGCTTGAATACATTTCTTTCCTGCCAATATGTTATCTCCTAATCACATTATTCTGCAACTGCTGTTAGATCAATTCCTGTCAGTTCATTTATCTCAATCTACCTCACTAATTGCTGACTGCAGCCTGGCACAGTTTTCCAACTACAGTCTTTCACCTATTGGCAATCGGACAAAGCAATACTGATTAGTCTGCTAATATTAGTTAGAATTTTTAACTTCTTTTCAAAAACCTCGCTTGACAGGTACCTTCACAGATGCAACAGCTGTTGCACTGTGCAACAGGAACAAGACAGAGATCTGACAAAGAGACTTCTTTTGATGAGTTATTTTTAACCAAGTCAAGTCTCTGACCCAGTTCTTCACATGGCTCCAAGATGCTTGTCACACGGTGGGACACAAATAAAAAAAACTTAATCGTAGACAGATAAAAAAAAGAATGCCACTAAAAGAAACAGTCCAAATACTGCTCTGAATTCTACCTTTCAGTACATTGCAAACATTTAAACAGTCTTACACCTATCCAAAGATCATTTGCAAAATGCTTCTATGAAGGATAACAAATACTGCTATATTTAATATTCAGTCAGTGTGAAGCAGAAAATGTTAATGCACTGCTGAACAGCAAGTGTAAAATTACCTCTAATATATACTTTTATCTTATTAGGTACTTAGGCATTGTACTAAATACAGTTAATCAGTTGATACTAAGAATTCCAAGGCACAGAGTATATTTAGGACATTGCTGCTTTCTGTTGCATAACAAATAGTAAGGTTTTACTGACTGTTCCATGAAGATGCGTCTCAGTCAATTCCACAAACCTGGCTTCAGAACATAGGCTTTGAAAGAAATAAAACCAACAGTGCTGGAGGACTTCCAAGACAACACCTGCTCTCTGGGAATGAACTGTTTCAATTCTCTTACTGTCTGAGCTTCTCCTAATACTTCTCCGCCCTTGATTTTCACACTGCACAGATCCACAGTGGAAGCAGACTGCTAAAATGCCATTGGGAAAAAAAAGCTACTCATCAGCTTGGACAATTAATTCTCTATAGATACTCAGAACCAAGATTTCCCAATCCACAGGTCATTTCAGGGTCAAACATACATCTGCTTCAGTTAAATGAAATTTCAGAATTAATCACATCAGACATAATTAGCTGTTCAAAAAATGACCCAGTATTTTAAGGCTCAGAGGAATTATTCTGCCCCTGTACTTTGGGATCTGTTTTACAAGCATGCCCATTCCCTGAGTACAGGTTGCCAGATTTGGAGACATGCTTTAATTTTGTTAATAGAAAAGCAGCGAAAAGCACTGGAAATTTAAAACTCTGATTTATGACAGATAATAAATTCTTAACAAGTGAATATGCTGAACACCACACACACAAAAACCTCCTAGAACTTCGATTACTGGTGGTGCTTTTTGAAAAAGTTATACTTTAGGTAATTCCTGAACTTGACCCATTTCAAAAGTAGACTGCAACACTTCTACTAGTTCCTGGTAGCATGCAGATTCACAGTGCATTAGCCTCATCCATTAAAGACACTTCCTATTGCAGTAGTAGCTTTTTTGATTTTTCCATTTGCAATCAAAATTTGTGGTCTTACTGACAGCTTCTGCAAAAGCTGTTACAAACTCTACACGTGAATCTGACCCGCAGAGCCTCTCATGCAGAGCTCCATGGCTCTCCAGAGGTCAGCAATTCCCTTCTGATTTGGCAGTACATGGCAACCACCACCCATCAATCCACAAAGATGAGACAAATGCAACCTACATGCAACTACAAGACCTTGACTTAGAGGGGCCACTTTTCCAAATATCTAGAGTAATAGACTGCCCTACTTGATTACAACTCAATGAAAATATTGTCATATGCCCTCAAAAGCAGGGCAGAATAAAGAATATCACCCTTCTGATATGTTCAGTAGCACCAACAAAGGAAAATACACATAGCCAGATGAACACTCACTTAGAAAGCAACTACCATCCTCCTAAGTAAAAAGTCACACCAGGAAGACCTCAAGACAGAGTTGGTCTTTGCTTGTATTAAGACTTTCTCTACTGCTGCTTGTTTGGCGGAGTAGGTGTTCATGAGAAAGACACTTTACATGACGAAATAGTAATAAAGCAGCCAGAAGAACTGNAAAAAAAAAAAATCTGAAGCAGCAAAAGACAGCCTGGGGAACTACAAGAACCATTTCTCATTTTTAATACATAAAGAGAGGCTCTTTTAAAGTAAGATATTTCACCTACCTGCGTTCTGTTACTATGTAATTTTACATTACTGCTTAACCTAAATAGCTCCTCCCTCCTCTGCTCTCAGCTGCAATTCACCATTCCTGAGCAGTAACTGCTGCTTATCTGTCTGGCCACACAATGTGATTACTCCACTCAGTAAGCCAACAAAAAGTTACTGTGTTAGTTATTTTCTCTTTTATTAAACTGAATCTGTCTACTGTACAAACAAAAACACCCCAGCAGAGCTTCAAAAGTTATTTACAATAGAAAAAGTACAAGTTTTTATGAACAAACTGCAATGAATCTTATAGCATACATCTCTCACTGGTCAACATCAGATAGCTAGAACTTGTTTTTAGGTTTGCAATTTATGTTTTTGACAAGCAAAGCCTTAAGCAGAAATGGCAAACAAGCCCCAGCTGGCACACACGGAAAGACATACTTCCTCTGTAATTTTTGAGACACTTGGTCTTGTTCTTGCAATAATTAAAAGTCCAACTGAATACTTATGAAGACTAACCAAGTTTGCCCTAACTTTATGTGTTGCTTGCTTGTTCTTATGATGGAAGTTTATGTGAGTAAATAACTTCTGAAGTTCTACCAATCTTCAAAACGTAATTTATCTCCCTTAGCACAAACAAATGAATGGAATTACTTGCATATAATTATCAAGAAAGCATCTAGCTTCAGCAGGCACTGGAAAGGTACATCACAGATATTCTAATTGTGGATACTCCTACCATGCAGCATTAAGTTGAATATTTTTCCCATAATACTAAAAGCTGAAGAGAGGAACATTTATACAGACATTTTCATTCTTTTCAGACCTTCCCTATAATTGAAGCATTCCAGTGATGGATATTCTTTGCTAGCAATTATTTTCTTCTTCAGTTTTAACATTTTCCCCCCACATCACCTTCCATTATTATGCCAGAACAATACTAACAGAGAAAAACCCCAAAGAATGAGCACAAGCTTCTGGGGTTTTTGCTAATGTAAAATAAAGATTAAGGCATTCTCTTATCCCAGATTTAGTGGTCATGCTGTGGCCTGGACGAATAGGACTGTTCTGGTCTGTTCCTGTTATTCCTGAGCACATCCATGTAAATTTACCTGAAACTGCTGTGTCTATTACTTGATACTCCTTTCCCATCCCAGTCTTTTTCCCTCTGAGCATCAATTTGAGCACTGTTAATTAGTTACTCTGCTTTGCACTGCTGTCCTCCCACTGAGGCTAAGATGCCTTAACAACGTGTCTATCAAAGTTTAAACAAACCTTGGTTAAAGTTCTAAAAACTGCACATTTACAGAGCTATACTTGAGCTCCATTGTTAACATTAGGTCTTAAATAATTTAAGATGCTTCAAATCAGAAAAAACAAGTCATTCCCACTACTGTAATAAGAACAACAACAGACTTTTCTACAAATTTCCAACTACTAGTCTGCAGCAGGAGTATGTCAGCACCTAATGTTAATTTTTACACAGCTCAGTCCTGGTCATCCTTTTATAGGATTAAAGTTGAAAGATATATTCAAAACCAAGCCTACTCATGGCTCTGTTACCGTACTTCAGAAGCATTTTAGACATCGGAAGTCAATCATTCCAGAAATTCAGGTCAGACTGTCATCTTTTCCAAGTCTTTTAACCTCTCAAAACACAGTTTCGATACACAGTCAAACATGCCTAAGCTATGTTGTACTTTTTGTATAACAAGTGTAGGGATAATTTAACTCTTCAGACACTAACCCCAGGTGGAAAAACAAGCAAGTCATGAACATGATCACCAATCTGGTACAATTTAGAAAGAATGACATTGCTAGCTTAAGAATATCCTCATGGTCGACAGAAATGATAAAGGAAAGAGAATAAGAGGGAAAATTCTTACATTAATCATTATTGGAACTCCAGTGTGAAAAATCTGATAGTCAACATAATTCTCCCACACTCTCACTTCGGACTTCAAACTCATTTAAATGAACAGCAGAACTCCAATCTGACATCTAGGAACTCTACAAGGACCAACCTAAACCAGCAAATATTTACAGCCAAATAGGCAGGAAACTTCTCGGCAGGGACTATTATTTTGAAAGTTAGAAAGTACAATTGAAAAGTCATAGAGACTGCCTTCAAAGTCCTATAATTTCACAGTATCTGCAGCAAGATTTACTGAAGATTAGACTAAGATGAAGGCATGTTTGCCATTTTTCACAGTCAGCGAAGTACTTAAAACTTCTAACCTTAAAGAATTGCTTTAATCAGTAACAGAGCAAATTCACAATCCATAATTTCGTACAGCCAACTTGATTCTAAGACAGATGCATTTGCCAAAGGCCCTGATATTTTCAGTTCTAGAATTCTATCCAGCTATGTCAGAAAGGATATTAATCATTCCTGCCGTCATCTGACAGCATGCTTAAAAAGAAAAGAATAAACTGTTTTCAAACTAAGCTGAGCTGTGATACTTGAAATTATCTGAGTGCTGCGTTGGCATATGGAATTATGAAGGAATTATTTCCTATGTAAGTGACTGTACAGTATGAAAACCAATTACATCAAGAAATCCACCAAAAACAAATACAAGTCTAATAGACCTAATCTAAAGTCCTGAAGTTCTGCCATTAACTTCCTGCCTTTTGTTTCAAAAAACAATGACTGTTCTCTTCCTAAATGCCGCTGAGATATGAGACCACTCCAACTAATTAACTGTAAAAAGAAATAAATTTTCAGCCCACTATAGTCTCCGTGAAAGTAACATCACTGAAATAAACATTTTCACCAGAATTCTGCAGAGATTCACAGCATAATTCACAGGATAAACAGCAGATTAAAAGCCATTTCTGGCACTAACAGAAAGTACACTCTTATGTATCTTATCAATACAGGGAATCAAAGCTAACCTACTGCTCAGCTGAAAGGAGAATACTCTATTACAGTGACATTTGGAGGGGAAAAAAATGGTGATTCACAAATCAGGTATTTTTAAATGCAGATCCAGGCACTTACAACAGGTTTTTAAAAACTCTTGTTGTTAAAAATGAGGACTGGGATACAGTATAATATATGAGTGCAAACATCTTTTATGTGAAAATATATAAACATGTAAAAATCATATGTAAATTAGGGAACATTATAATCATAAGACTACAGATTCATAAATTTTATGGTGCTTAGGTTAAAAAAATACTACAGATTAGCAAGAAAATTGCTATAGTTAGAGGTATCTACACTGGAATAATACCTTGATAATGACCTGTTGCAAATATTGCCTCAGAAGAAATCTAAACTAAATTTGAATCTTTTTTAAGTGACGTTTTAATATAAGACTTAAATTTATGAAAAAAAAAACAACAAACCAAACAAACAAAAAAAAAAGCCCAACAAAAAGCAAAATGTATGAGTTGGATTAAATAAAGTGATTTTTTTTTTCATCTGGGCTTGTTACAGACTAGTTATAGGTCAGTATTAGAGAAAAAAGCTTAGAAAGCTTTTTACACAGCTGACATTTTTTAAAGATATAAAAGTGCTATTATTTTAAATACACTCCAAATTCATATGACGAAAGGAAGGCATGAAATTTGCCATATGTAAGGAATTCTAATTTCTTATCCCATCAGTTCTGACAGAATAATAAATTCAGCAAATTAACTAGGATGAGTTTGAGTCTTCTGCATGTTTCTACCACACAGGCAATCCAAAGCATGCCCTGGCTTAGCTTCCACTCAAAGCTGGCATTTAGTAGACTCTACTGATTTGACAAACAGGTAGTCTTTCTGTAGGAAAAGTCACTGAAACAGTAACTGCAACAACACAGTAATTGTGAACAAACTGTTATTTTCTTAGATCCCTTTCTCTCTACATCCATTTTCCCACAAAGAAGCCAACATTTTAAATCAAGAACCTGCAATGTCATTTCGCCATGCTCTGCCTATAGATTGTAATTCCATTTATAATTGTGCTGCCTGTCAGCAGATGAGCTCTGGCATTTGAGAAAATCCACCACTGCATCTTCTGTTGCCTCTATCTGCCCAAAAACTACCACCCCAGGAACAACAGAAGGCAGCATATGCCTGCAGAGTCTGGATTTCTCAATGGCGCAGCTGCATCACGGATACGCACTTTCTTACAGGTACGCGCTTTCTTAGGATTTCTGATGTGAGGGCAGCAAACTCTGACAGACAGCTGAGGTAGACAACCAGAGCATAATTTTTTCCATCAATGAAACAAGCAAAACTAATCTGTCCGTAAAGACTCCTTAAAAAATAAACAAAAAGCTTGAAGGTGGCTAACAAGCGCCAAAAATAGCTTTACATTAGGTTTTTACTGGACTAATGGGAGCCTACTGTAATTGAAGTAACTGGGCATAATTGTTTGATTCATCTGTCAAAGACTAACACTAAATTAAAAGTCAGGTAACACTTCTGTACAATGCCAGCACTGAAGATGACAGTTCACTCATTTTAGAGAAAATACATGCCAATACTCACATACTTTTAATTTTATAGTAACGTTGTATTTTAAAGCAAGATGCTTTGACTCATAATTTGAGATGAGTATCATATGCACCACTGACTTGCTTCTTGTCTGGTGAGGTTTCTGTGATTCATAATCAAGAGTACAAATTCAGGAAACACTCTATGATTAACTCACCTAAGTAAGAATTCTACAAATAAAACAAATGGAGCAGCTACTACATTCACTCCATGCACAAGTAATGAGTTTCACAATACATTTTTTGGCTAATTGTAGCTTTTATAAGCAATTTCCCCACCACTGCAGAGACATTAAAAACTGACTTTTATTAGCGTACATACATGAGCATTTTAGGTCAGATGTGAAATGTGCCTTTGAAGCCAATTTCCTGGAGCACACTCCTCCATGCAGCCACTCCAGAGCGTTTCTTTTGTATTAAGCTAACCTGGAAGATAGACCCTAGCACAGCACATAATGAATCTCAGCTAACGTTCAGTGCACAGGACCAGGCTGGAACTATAGCAAAGGGAAGCTCCTGAAGTGCATAAATACGGTGGATGACAGCTCCTCAGGATCACTCGTTGTGTCGCACTGCTTGTACACACAAACACCAGTGCACAGGCAACTGAGCCACAAGCTGAGGCAAGTGACAATTACATTTGACAAAACCTTCTAACTTTTGGCTGAACAAGCTCCCTGGACCAGCTCACTGTCTGTTCGAAGAAAAGACAGAGCCAGCTCCATCTTCCAGTAGTTTAAGCTAACACAAACCCCATGGCAGGTCACAGCTAAAATATCCAATTTCTCTAGAACAAAAAAACTTCTCTACTTCCCCCCTGTCAAAGAGTTCTCCTGCCTCCTTTCTTGTGCTAGTATTGACATTCATTCAACCCCACTGCCACCTCATACAGAGTTATAACCAACAAAAAGCTGTGAATTATTTTCTGTCTACATAGCCACTGATGCCAGCATACAACAGCATTGGACAGGCACGAGTGTCTTTGCAAGACAGAACACATGGCTGAGGAAAGACAGGAGCACCTTCAGTGCCAGCTCACCATTAGATTTTCATCAGCTGCAATGTGAAACCACACCCTGAGAGTGATCTGAAGATTCATAATTGTTGTGAAGTAGCTGGACTTCTTACCCCAACACACGAACTTTTATTCACTCTTTTATGCAAGTCTTCTACCTTAAGGCTCATTTCAGGGATGTGCATAAAAAAGAAGATGTGGGTTAATGGAGACTGGTGTTCTGACACATGCATCTTTGGCGTGGTATTTTTACTCTGATAATAAAGCTTTCCTTTTGTAGATGTGTACAAAATAGACATCGAGGTTTTCTTTTCCAGGACACTGTAGCTTGGTATACAACACCTGTAACTGTTTCAGTCTTCTATATGTTCACTAATCCCCACAAACAGGCAGCTGACAGTGTCTCTCAGAGGGAGAAATGGAATTGATTAGCAACGAGACACATGTATTAACTTTTGCTCCTGTGAGACAGACCTCTCACAAGGACACAACTCTTTGCAAAAAAGGATGCAAATATATCCAGCCTTTTGACAACAGACTGGCAAGTAAAACGTTATGAGTCTAAAAATGCAACTGTCAGACAATTTCATTTCCAATGGAATCAATTCTAAACTATTCCAAGGTACCTACCAACCTGTAGTATGGAAAAGGAAGAACTCTGAAGTAATTCCTTAGGACTACTTGGTCCCCTTGAGCTTGAAGAGCAACTATTACTCTATGTTTTGCACACCTACAAATGTACTTAGCATTCATGTGACCAGTAGTACACTTGCATTCCAGGATTATGTAAGGATTGGGTAACTGAATCAAGTTCACTTCCCCACAAGCATCAGGTGCTTCAAATGAACAGGTAAAAACACAGCACCCATGTGGTCAAAAGAAAATTCCATCTCCCTCACAGGGTTCATTTCTTAAGCTATTTCATCTTCAGGTTTAAGTTACATAGTCTCAGCTTCCAAAACATCAAATACAATTTCCCTTTGAAGAACCCAAATACAATATATTCATGCCTGTGTTAACCTGGGGTAGAGCCATACCTTAGGAAGAACACTTACTAGACAACTAAATTCTTTTCCAAGTACAAGGTGACCAACTGTGATTGCACAAGATTCTCATAATGGGTCAAACTGCTAAGGGCATTTCAACTTTCTTTGTACTATTTACAGTCTCATTCCTCAGGCAATCTAATATCTTGTTTGCCGTTTTAACTGCAAGGTTCTCCTTGAGATCAACAGTGATAAGCCAGGTCTGCTTCTTGAGTTAGTTTATTTAGGACCCATGGAATGACGCTGGAGTAGTCTCTCTTCTTCAGATGCAGTCTACTTTGCAGGAGAATATCTAACCTCCTCTGCAAAAGATAAGGATATAATCTGTGGACACTTGTTTTCAAAATTCCAGGTTTTTCCAAGTTCTTGCACTAAACTCCTGCATAAAATAAAAGCTCTAGCACTAGCTTACTATACACTGATTCAGACAAGTTTTATGTAAAAGAAGCTTCTAAATACAATGAAGATGTAAACATTCACTTTCCCTGGGATGATTTTTCTGAAACTGGTTGGCCACACACAAAAAGCAGCAGTGGGTGGCCCTTGAGAAACCTTACTTATAATACTGAGCATGCAGACTCTCCTACCATTAAGTCCAGTCTAGCAAGTCATCAAATAAGAGATTACTGGTTTTACAAGGAAGAATCATTTCTTATTCAGCCCTCTTCCACTTCGTTCTGTCTTAAACTCACTTCAACTAACCAAGCTGGGAGGCCCAAAACACACCAACAAAAACCCTAGTCAGTAAGTGTTCTCCTGGCACTGAATTTCAGTATCCTGCAATTTGTGTTTCTAGCAAAAGTAAGTTTAATGCTTTGTTAAAAGGGCTGCTTATCTCACTAGGCTGAGGATGAAACCACATAAAAGGCGGTACAGCTCTCTAAATACAGCTTTACCCACAGCCAGCTTAAAAGACTACGTAAACTTTAAAGCACTGAACAATGACACAGGGAACTGCAGAAGCAGCAAATTATTACAAATAGTTGTTCATAAGAATGGTTCACTGGGAATACGTTCCTCAAATAATCACATACATACACCAAAGCAGACTTTCCCTTTCCTATGCAGGTAGCTCTGCAATACTGCTACACGTTTTAGAGATAACCTGGCCAAGGAAGTGCTAAAACTGTGCACATATACACTGCAAGTACAGACCCGCATCAGTCTTAACACCACATTTTTCGTTGTTAGAAGCATTTGGCTGACAACAGCTAAGTTAATTCCTGCCGGCAAGTGATATTCAAAAAAGACTGCATGGCTTAGGTGAAGTGGACCAGCGTCAGTAGCTCCCAAACAACACAAAACCAGATTTCCTTCTGTGCTGCTCGTCATCAACAGTTCCTGGGGACAATCTCACTCGTCCCCTCAAAACACTCCGGGGTTCTCACGCTATGGATGGCCGCTGTCGGCACGGAACATTTTCCTACCAGCTGCTGGACGCTGCCAGCAGAGACAGCCCCTTCCCAGCCCTGCAGCCGGAGGCACACGAGGGGAGACGGGCTGGCACAAGGGTGCACGGCGCACAACTCGCTGGGCCCCCTGCCCCTGCCTCGCAGCCGGAGGGGCTCAGGGGGCCGGTCAGACAACAGCTGCGTCCTACTGCGTCCTGTCCTGGGCCCCTCAGTACAAGAATGACAAGGAGCTAACAGAGATGGTCCAGCAGAGGGACACAAAGGTGATCGGGGTCTGCAGCTCCCTGGTCAGGACAGACTGAAGGAGCTGGGGCTGTTTAGTCTAGAAATGACGGAGAGAGGATCTCATTAATGCACATAAATATCTCAAAGGGGACGGTGCCAGGCTCTTTTCAGCGGTGCTCAGCAACAGGATGAGGAGCAATGGCCATTCACTAAATCACAGTAAGTTTTACGTCGACACGAGCAAGAGCCTCCTTACACTGAGGACAGCAGAGCCCTGGAAGAGGCTGCCCAGGGAGGTCGTAGAGTCTCTCTCTCTCTCTAGAGACACTCACACCCCACCTGGACGCGTTCCTGTGTCACCCGCTCTAGGTGACCCTGCCCCGGCATAGGGGCTGTACGAGATGATCTCCACAGGTCCCTTCCAACCCCACAGAGACGGAGATCCCCGAGTCCCCGCCGGCGGGACGACCCCCGCCCAAGGGCTGCGGGCCGGGCGCAGGGGCCGGGCCGGGCC
>WBMY01010094.1:490649-510131 GCA_013397315.1 Donacobius atricapilla | reverse complement strand
GAGGGCGGCGGCCCCGCCGGCCGGAGCTGCGCGGGGCGCGGGAGCTCGGACCCCGGTGCGGGCGCGTCTCGCTCTCTGGCTCGGCCGCGACTGCACAGACTCCCGGGGAAGCTGCCCAATAAATCGGGATGCTCAGCTGCCCGACC
The DNA here is from genome assembly GCA_013397315.1 of Donacobius atricapilla. Lineage (NCBI taxonomy): Eukaryota > Metazoa > Chordata > Aves > Passeriformes > Mimidae > Donacobius > Donacobius atricapilla. Next base: position 509,985 of record WBMY01010094.1, on the reverse strand, counting down.
GTCCCGGCATTAGTAGGTCGTGTGAGAGGCTGAGGCAGTGCGGAGGGGCTGAGGCAGTGCCGAGTGGCTTCCCGAGCCTGCCTTCGCAGAATCACAGAAACAATTAGGTTGGAAAGACCTCTGAGATTATCGAGTGCAACCTATGACTGAACACCACTGTGTCAACTAGACCATGGCACTCAGTGCCACATCCAGGCTTTCCTTACATACCTCCAGGGCCAGTGATGCCACCACCTCCACAGGTAGCCCATTCCAATGTCTGATCATCCTTTCTGTGAAGAAATTCCTCCTAATGTCCATCCCGAGTCTTCACTGGTGCAGCTTAAGACAATGTCCTTTTGTCCTATCACTGGTTGTCTGAGAGAAGAGACCACCCGCACCTGCCTACACCCTTCTTTCAGGGGGTTGTAGAGAGTGATAAGGTCTCCCCCGAGCCTCCTCCAGGGTAAGTACCCCCAGCTCTCTCAGCTGCTTCTCATGCCCATCTCTAAACTTGCTCCAGCACCTCAGTGTCTGTCCTGAACTGAAGGACCAGAAACCTGGACACAGGACTCAAGGTATAGCATCACCAGTGCTGAGTACAGGGGAATAATCACTTCTGTGGGGCTTTGGGGTGCTTGACATCATCCCTGGTGCAGGTTCTGCTGCTAACTGGTGAAGGACAGCCTATTATCCCATGCAGGCCCAACTATAAGTGGTTGCCCTCCTCCGTATGCTTCCTCTTTCCACCATCACTAGTGTATGCATCAACACCACATAGCACACAATAAATGGCCTGGATAATAGCTCCATGCATCAGCCTTGTAAGGAAGAATACGCAAGAGCTCATCTATCTCCACATCAAAAGGTCTTGCTCCATGTGTCTCTCTTGGTTGTGTATTTCCTTGGGTAGAATTGAAGAATGGTTTGAGTTGGAAGGAACATTAGAGATCGTGTAGTTCTACCCCTCCTGCTATGAACAGAGACATTCTCCACTTAACCAGGTTGTTCAAAGCCCCATACAACCTGGCCTTGACCATTTCCATGGATGGGGAATCCACAGCTTTTCTGGGTGATCTGTTCCAGTGCCTCACCACTCCCACACTAAAGAATTTCTTCCTTATATCTTATCTAAACCTACTCTCTTTCAGCTTGAAGCCATGCCCCCTTGTCCTGTCACTATATGCCCTTGCAACTAGTCACTCTCCATCTTTCTTGTAGGCTCTCTTCAGATACTGGAAGGATGTAATTAGGTTCCCCTGGTGGATGTATGCTTTTCCTGCAGTACACTAACAAAATTGCCCACAAGCTACTTCAGCTTCTGGAGGACATCTAACAAATGCCCTGGTCTCCTGCCTGACTTTTTGACTACCTGGTCTGATTTAAATTCTGCTGAGTTGGCAGTCCACTACTTCATATATTTCTATCATTCTTAATTTATGTTTCTTTTCTTTTTCCACTTCACCTTCCTTCACAACTCTTCCAATATTTCTCTTCCCAGATTGCTGTTGCTGACTGCTCTACCTCCCTTAAGCAACTGTAATGGTTTCACATTCGCCAAATTTTGTTTGCTAAATTTAGTGTCGTGGTCTAAATATTTTTCCACTATGTAATAGGATTAGAAGAAAGGCAAAACAGGCTTAACTTAAAGATAAAAACATTCAGATTTATTAACACACCCTAAGAGAAGAACAAAAAAAAAAAAAGAGAAACTTTTCTAAAACACTCCCCTCCCCCCTACCAATAGTTTACTTTCCCACAAACAATCTAAAGAGACAGAACTCAGAACTCTAGGTCAGTACCACTTATAAAATAGTCTTTCATTCAGTCTTTGAGAGTGACAAGTCTCCCCTCTCTCTTTGAGAAGGTTAGACATTTAAAAAGTCTCAGTCTGAGTCCGGAAAGAGTTAACATTTCCTGCCTGAGCCTGCAGACAGACACATGATCTCTGCCCGGGTGGCAGCTGTAAAAGTCTCCGAGCCACGCTGGTGTAGAAAAGCTCAGAAAGCAGCAGCCAGGATCTCAGTGGCTGAGTAGATGGATGGATGCCTTCCATCCTCCACCCCTGGGCCTCAGCTGAAGGTGGCTCGAACTCGGAGATGCTCCCAGGGGCCCAGGAAGTGAGAGAGGGGACAATGCCCCCCCACTTGGCCGGTAGCATGGGCAGGGTCCAGAGTCAGCTGGATGTTAACAGCCGTAATTTCCCCTTCCCTGCTGGCATCCACCGGGCTCGGGGGGCCCGGCACAGCTCAGCCAAGGCTTCCCTGACCTGGCTGCCCGATCCTGGCTCCAGGGGCAGTGGGGCCTTAGCCGGGCCCTGCTGCTGCCCCCCTAGATGTTACCTCATGGCAGGCCAGGGGCGAAAGAAGGTGGCCTCCCCAAACCCACCTGTATTTAAGCCGTGTGTCCCAGAGGTGTGCACTTGTATCCAATTGGCCAACCTGACTGTCAGTTTTAAAGCAGATCACTAACTGGTATTTACCATTCATGCCAAACCAACACAGCAACTCATCCTTTCTTCCTCTTGAGATAGTTACGTTTTGAACTTAGACATTCATCTTTCTTGCTATTTGAAATACACAGTGCTGCTAACTAAAGTTTCTGAAAATCACAGATATGTTAGCTTATAGTTAAAATAACAGACAAAATGTTCTTTCCAGAAATGTACCATTATCAAACTTTTGCAACTACGATGACACTAATGATGAAACCACACAGATTGATCACATTCTTAGTTAAAATTCCTCAAAATAGTCTATATTAAAGAAATAACTTTTTTTTCATATTATGTCTAACTATTATGATTTTATAGACTTAGATAAGACCAATTCAGCATCATAGGTCACTTACTTGGAGCTATTGTCACATCAGTATCACTGCAAGTAAAATAATTGTCACTCCCTGCCATGGCTAAATTGCATATTGTGATTCTATTAGTTATACAGAGACATTTGTAGAAGAGGTTTTTAAATCATTTATCAGCAAGTGTTTGGATTCCAATCACACAGTGATTGTGTGCTAGTTCAGGCACTGAAGTTGGAAATATTAAGATATGAATATATCTTTAGCTATAAGTTAGTGTAAGGACCCCAAAATACTTTTATTGTGAAAATAATTTTGAGGTTTATGTGTAAAAGTAATCTGGAATCTCATTATTTTAATTGAGTAATCTGGACATTTTATTATTTTAATTGAGTTGCTATTTTATTATTTGCGTGTTTGCAGCAGGAGCTCTCTTTTTACATTAATGGGGATCACTTGGTGCAGCAGTTTGTACAAGACACAAATACCAACACGAGGAAGTTCCCTAGCATGGACTAGTCCCACATATCCAACTGTCAAACAGTTCTGAAGTATGTTAAATCACTGTACATTTCACTAAACCCATTATATGTTATGAAAATGTCACGTCATTGCTTCCTGGAGAGATGAGTGCTTTTCCCTGTGATACAGCATCTCTCTGAAGCTGTTCAGGTAGATAGTTTGGGAATCAGGTTGCTGGATCTCATTTCCAACTCCTGTATCATAAACCCACCTACTTGCTTTGTGCCAGTTCAAAGACTGATCAGAAATAATAAAAATCATATGACGTGTAGCAAATTAATTTCTACTTCTGAAGATCTACATATGGACACAGCATCTTTGCCCCAGAGAGTGCTAGTACAAGGTTTCTGTGTTTGCCTATGGAATCTTCCTTCCCTCCCCTGATCAGTCCCAGAAAACCTCCAGCCCAAGGAGGGATTTTCTGTTCAGGACTTTACTGGTTCCAATCATGTCAGAGTTAGCATCTATTGAGATAAAGAATTAAATCTTTTCAGTGGCTTCTCAATGGCAATTCATTTTGTTTGTCTGGAGAATATGCTGTTTGCTACAGGATGAACTGAGGAAAATAGTATTCAAGCATGTTAGTAAGAAGTGAGTAACTTCTCTGTACTTGCACTTGCCAGTGCAACTGACCCAAACAGGTCTTGTGGTTCGGAAAGATTTGTATCACAGCATTTCCCAAAGCTCATACTAGAGACACAAAGAAGGTTTATGGTGAAATGCCCACCAAAATATATCATTAGTGATACACTTTTGATACAGTAGATTCAGCCTTCAGTACATGAAACACTTGATTGAAATATCTTGATTTATGTTTTAAACAGAACAAGAAAAGGACCTTTTTGTCCTGTATTTTTAGGTAGTGTACCTATTTTTCTCATTTTAATACATCTTCTTAGAATTCAGAGGTCTGAATAGCAAAGAGTTAAACTATTCTCCACTTTGTGCCTGATTTTACTGTATTTTATTGTCTGTGAAGAAACTGTTAGATTACATATATTGATATCAAAGGATTCATCCTTTTAAGAGATCAGTTAGACAAAATCATCATTGTCACAGGAAGGCCAAGTCCCGTGACCCAAGGGGATTGAAGTGCAAGGTCATTTTGCTGCCCAAAACTCTTAGAATCAGACTTAAATTATACATCAATAATACATTATTCTTAGAGAAGACATACTTTTACAATCTGATATGTGACCAGAAGTATATATGTCCATTAGTACCAAAAAACAACAAAAAATATTTGTTTAAGGGCAACACCACTTAAGACTGGTTTCAGTGTCTTTTATCAGCTGTGAACTTACTATCAGTTTCTGAAAACTAGCTGTTACATGTTGAGACTAATTTCTAAAAATAAACACAACTCATAAACAGATGCAGAATCTGGCATTCATCGGGTGATGGAGGCGTGCCATGTCTACAGTCTACCTGCTTTTGATGTTCTTATCACAGTTAGTGGGTCTCATGTACCACCTTATTTGCGCTAAAGTAAGATACATTCTCAGATTATTTTATGTTTAAAACACCTTCAGTAACTGTCAGCCTTATAAAGTATGTATTCAGGCCCAGTTTCCATTTTGCATCTGGTTCTCCAAGTTTAGAAAAATGGCCCTGAGGTTATTTGCCATTGCCTTTCTAAATTCTTCCGCATACATAATGCTGTAGAGCAGGTTTTACAATCTCTGTCAATATACTCCTTTACTTACAGCTCATCAGGAGTTCTGGGAACTTGTTCTATCCTGATTCTTTAGTGTAAAGACAAGCAGATGAGGTCTAGAAATGAATGGGAGATGTTTAAAAGTACTTGCTGTGTCAGATTCTAGGAGTGGTTTATTGTTACAGCCTGATTTTTTCAAAAGAAAAGATATCTTTGGACATAAGATACTTTATTCCAGACAGAAGAAGATTTTGAGAACAGTGTTAACAATTACAGATGAAAGAAGTTCCTTTTCTGCTTTTCTAAAAGCAAATGTATTTTCATTGTATAGAAGCAACCTTTTAGTAGGACTATAGCCATTTTACAGACATTGTACCCATACTTTTGTAAATTTCTGCATGTATGTTCCATGTTACAGTTTCTAACCTCTTACCAACCTTACATTTTTGCAATTTTGAAAAACATCACTTTCATCCATGTGCTGTTTTTACCTTCTGTGAAATGGCATCCATATTTCAAAGAACCTACCAGTTCTACCAGTCCTGCTGGGATTGTTTCTCCATCAAAAGGGCATCCTACGTTTAAGGATTTTCCATGGTGGATATAAAAATCTTTTCCACACAGAGCCAGGTAGCAGACAGTAACAACAATGGGGGTTTTGTTCTTTTCCTTCTATACAAGGAGGGCACCTTTGCAAGGAGCATTCATCACGTGAACAGTGGATCTAAAGCAAAGTGGTTACTCACCAAAGTGAGTGTGCAGGCACATCCTAGAAGGGAAAATAGTAACTTCTTTCTCAGCAGCTTCCCTAGCATGTTGTGTCAGCACTGAAATATATATGGGATCCTGGCTGAAGACATCTGCTGTCTCTAAACTCCTCAGTGCAGAATGAACAGTGTCCTTTCCATATCACTCACTATTGCACCAGTTTTCCCCAGTCTCTCCTTTAAACACTTAATTTTATATGTCTATCAGGGTCTTTGTAAAAGCTTCCCATATTTTAAAAACTGGATCCTTTTCTCTTTCACCCAAATACTTGAACTGATTGAAAAGAGGAAGCAGTGAAATTAAAGCCTTTAAAGGAAAGGGTTTCAGTTAAAGCAGTCATATGGAAGATAATGGAAGAGAGCAACGTTTACTCCTTATGATTTTGGCAGATTTCTACAGGAGATTTCATCTCTGCATCTCAAAAGGTGAGGGGCCCCCTATGCTTGCCCTGCCAGAGCTACATGTGTTTGGTAGTTTTCAGAGAGGCATTCCTTTACAGAATACATTGAAGGCAGAGTGATTTTTTTTATATGTTTACCTGCCTGAATAGCTGATTGAATACCACCTCTCTTTGGATTTTAAAACTATCCAAAAGAAAATAATGTCTCTTGCTTGCATGATGTTATCAAATATCCCCCTGATTTTTTCAGCCTTCTCTTCTGTTTCACAGTTTCACGTTTTGGGTTTTTTCTCAGGCTCTGGTCTGTAAACACAACCAATGTTATTGTAGTTTCTGAAGAAAGTTTTCATTCCTGTTCTTAGAGATATGGACAGCTGATGGACAGTTGTCTTGACCAATGGGATGGGGAGAGGTGTCAACCTTCTCCTCCAGTCCCCGGCCTTTGTAGAGATACTATATAATAGAGTCAGACTTTTAAATAAAGTAGTTCTTAGTTCATGCCTTCTGATCAAAGTGTGAGTGTGTGTTTGTGTGCGTGTGACGAACTGCATCAATCAAATAAGTCTCTTACTGAAATTAAAACTCCTTTTAGATCCTTACAATATTTAACTGTAAATTGAACTGGTCTTGCTGCCATATTTATTTAGTTTATTCATAACAATGTCTACATCCTCTTTTATAAATATATTCTCTATAATTTTGTAGAGTCAGGAGGGATAAGATTAACTTTTCTTTTTACTTTTTGACACTAACACATGTATTTATTCATAAAATTATTTATATATTGATAACAACTGCCTTGATCTATTATAAGGCTATATTCAAATTACTTTAAAAAAATTATTTGGGTTACCTTTTTAGTCCCTCAATGTCTTTTTTTTTCTTTTGAAGCCTTAGAATTTTCAATCCTGAAGTCCCAGCAAGTCCAAAACCAGTCTTAACCTCCATTATCTTTATTTACTCAGCTTCCGTCAGCCTGGATTCTTGAGCAGATCTCATTGTTCTCCTACCTTTCACTCTTTCCTCTTGCTCCCTGAATGTGGAAGTGCAGTGTAACTTGGTGCTGAAATAGGATGTTATCCCTTCCTGATGGGATTATTCCTCATTATTCCTTCCTGATTATTCCTCATTATTCCACTGAATAGTGATCTCCATCTGGGAAGGTTGTTAATAGCTACTTCAGGAAACTTCTGTCACATTACTGAGTTTGTCAGAAAATGGTTATGAGGTGGGAAGAAGTGCTGAAAGCAAAATTTCACATCTCTCCCATATTACATACATACTCAACCCTCCCTTCTTTTTATATTCCCTGCTTTTAGCTCTATATAGAAATGCATCTGTCCTTTTCCTTACAGTTACATTACTTCACTTACATTTTAGTTTCCATCTTACTATTTTTTACCTAAAGAGGTTTCAGTTATAACCAGTTATGCAAGATTTTTAATTTGCCTCTTTAACCTTTCTGCATATTTTTTCCTCACAGACAGTAATACAATCCTGCACAATATTGATAGTCATAGGTTTTGTATTCCAGCTTGCCTTTTCGTTGGGCTTTGGTACCTTCTCTGTTCTGGATTCATGGGTTTCTTATTTCACAGAGCAATCCTCCCCCTTGGTCAGAATTTGACTCAGCCTGTTCTTTTAGCTGTTTTCCATTAATATCAGTTTCCCAAGGATTTTAATTTATTCTCTTTTTTTTTTTTTGTCCACAGTGATGTTCTTCATATGTTAAGATAAAATATAAACCCCTCTCTATGTCTTACATTTTTTAAAGATAGCAATAATCTAGTTTATTTCTTCTTCTTAAATTCCTCTAGAGCAAAAACACCCCCATGTGCTTTCAAATATGCTTAATTTGTTAAAAACAACACTGTTGTGACATTTCTCTGATCTTTTCTTTCAGTCAGGTATTGGAGGGATATTAAGATGCTGTGTGCTCCATCTGTGGTGGCTCTAGGAAGGAGTCTGATGATTAAAGGTCTTCCTCTCTATATTTAGCTTTGCTTTAATCTGTTTTACAGACTCATGTCTTCACACTTTCTAATCTTTATGGGGTTTTTTTTTCTGTCCTCTGTCTTATATTTTTCTCCTTTTGCCTTTCCAAACATCTTGACTTATTTTGAAGATCTATTTCCAACGGCATCTCTTTTTCCACATTTATTGTGAGGGATTAGCAAGGGAAGCTGGGATCTGCACATGATCACAAGACAGGCAGTGGCCACCTTTGCTGGCAAAAGCCCTAGGCTGCTGTCTCCAGCCCAGGCAGTGGGCAGGACTGTGTGGTCTGGACCAGCAGCTGGGGACACGCAGGACAACAATGCAGTGGGGCTGCAGCTCTGGCCAGGCCCTGCAGCAGAACCTGGGATGAAGGCAGCCCCCTTGGGACAAGGTTGGCCCTGGCTGTGGCTACCCCTCCAGCAGCTGCTTTGCAGCTGACCCAAGAACCCCACAGCTAAATCCCCATCTCCTTTGATCATTGACCTCACCTACACATCCTCAGCTCACATGTATTCTTATAAAAGCTAGGATAATTCCATCACATTGAGGAGCATAACTTCATATTTACGTCGCTATACTGGACAGCAGAACTTGATTTCAAAGTACAGTAGCATTTCCATTGTACTACCATTTCTATTCACAGAAACCATTCACAGACTCTATTTTTTTTTCAATTTGACAGTAAGATGTATAAAATATACACATATAACTGAGACTTCTGTTTCCATTGAGAGTCTCAAGATGTCAGAGAAGTATGTAGTTTTCCTGTCAGTGTATAGATAATTCCTGAAGAAAAGCTATTACCATCGGAACTTGACTCAGTTAGCAAATGATAATGACAGTCCTGAAATGTAAAATCAATAAAAATTATTTGAACTAAACCCATGATTTTAGCCGAGTGGAAATACACTTAATTAAAACACATTCAAGTGTTCTAAATAAATATATAATTTCTTTATTTTTGAAACATCATGTTCTGTTCCAGTCATTTTAGCAAGGCTATATTTGGTAGAATTTGGGCTAAGCCTACATAGCGCTATGACTTTCTGAATTTAAGTGGAATCATTGCCAAGTACTTTATTTCTCCCTGTTCTTTTAGGGGGAAAAAAAAAGTTCAGATCTTACAGTTCTTTAAATTAATGATAAAATGAGTGTGTTATAGACTGGCAGGATGGAATGGATATATATGCATAAATATAGAGAGATGATTACATCTTTTGCCATCCACACATTTTTTCATGGAACTGTCAACTTGTGTGTGCTTTCCACCAAAGTAATTTTCCAGGATTTGTGTCTTTGACAGAGGAGAGAGAATACTCTTGAGTGCATGAAGCACATATCACTCTTATACTGGAATATGAAATAAAAGGTGAAGAAAAGCAGCACATTGCATCATTACTCTTCCCACGTGCCTTTTCTTTCAGGCTAAGAGCAATTTGACTCTCTTATAAAAATAATTTAATCAGGAAGCTATTAGAATGTGAAGTCACCTCTCTGACTGAATGGCTGTGTACTGAATTCTTATCTTTTCTGTACTCCCCAGCAGATCAAAATCAAGTAGTAGTAAAAGGCAATGCTGATTCTTTGCAAGAACCTAAGCACTGCTGCTACCTGGCTAAAGTAGCAGCATAGATCTCTTTGCCTGAACAGGAACCAAAAGGTTGCAGGCTATCTTAGTCTCCTCATCCTCTCCTGACCCATGGACTGACATACTAGGAGGTTTCTTCATGGGAAATACCTGGGTCATGCTTCTTTTTATAGGTGTCTTACAAATGGCTGAGAGACAGTGAGGGCAAGCCTCAGGCACGATCCCTGCAATTAATTTGTAGAGGATGTCGTAGAGATAGAAGGAATAGTGCTGGAGAGCAAAGCAGGACTTGCCAGGACCACACAAGGGGTTCAGGCTTGCTTCCCCACATTTCCATCTATAGCTCATTGATGACTGAGAACAGAAATTTCTTGTCCCACTTCCCAGTCCATTTCAATAAGAGTTGCTGCAGTCCTGGCAAAAAGCTTGGGACTAGGATGGCCAAGAGTGCACCAAATGTGTTTTGTAATGATGGACTTGATGAACTTAGAGGTCTTTTTCAACCTAAATGATTCTATGAGTCTATAACTCAAACCTTTCTCTTGTTTATATTTGATCATAGTACTCTGGCCACTCAATTGACTGAAGACTTAGGAAAAACAGCTGAGAAAAGGAAATCCAAAAATTTTTTTTTTGAGATTTTTGGTCAGATTATTTATTTGTGTAATTTGATTTTATTAACTTGAAAGAAATAGAACATTTTAAATGTGGAGCTACAATATTTTATATGAAACCCCCTCCCACAAACTCAGAAGCTACTTTTCACATAGAACTTTGTATCAATAAGGGCTTTTCTGATATTGTCAATGTACTGGAAAAGCCATATATATTATTATTAGGTATCCAAAACCACCAGATCAAGATGGTGCACTCAAAGTGGCAAACCAATGCTTTTTTGAATGAGGCATAGTGGAAAAGGATGCAGGAAACTGTAAGAACAATAGGTCTGGTCCCATTTTCCTCTTCTCTTTATATAGAGATTGTGAAGGAAGTGAAATGGTTCTGTTTCCTCACATCTGACCTGTGAGAAAAATAGCCTGTGCAGTCAGTTTTAGCTTGGGAACACACACAGGCTCTATTTCCCAGTAATGAAATAAAGGCTATGTGTTCCTTAGAAAGTGAGTAAACAAAACAACGCCTTCATTTCTTCTGGTGTGAGATACTAGTCTCAAGCCTTCTGCTTGCCTCTGTGATGGAAACATTTTGATCTGTAGTAACCAGTTAACCAACATACCCAGTCTTTATTGATGACTATTTGCTATATGAGAAATGGTTAATACTGAGCCTTTGTATTTGTCAACACTGTCAACTAATTATTAGTTAACTGACTTAATTCGCTTAGTCTGTGATACAATTGATTGTTTGAAAAAACCAAACCAAAACAAAACTACTCCTCCAGTTTCTGTTTCCTGTTAGCACTGTAATTACAGTTATTTCTGGATTTTAGAGCAGAAATAGATACATAAATTCTGGAATTGTCAGCCCCCTCCTCACCCTCATAATTTCTGCCAAATTTGCAGATAAGCAGAAGCCTGCTTTCATGTAATCTAATATTGTTTACAAGATTCCACTAAAATTGAAATGGAGATTAACTGTTTACCATGGAGTAACATGATGGTTCCTAATACACTACATAGTGAAGCTGCACTCAAAGTGGCAAACCCTTGCTTTTTTGAATGACGCATTGTGAAAAAAAAGAGGCAGGAAACTAAGAACAAGTTGGTGTAAACTTACTTAAGGAAGACTTGGATCCAGAGGAAGGGCATTGGGAAGTTTCTGTAACGTTCACAGAGAAAAACCTTGCCTACGTGCAACACAGCTTTTGTGCTTCTTTCAGTAAACATAAAGGAAGTGGGGTCCATCTGTGTTATTTCTGTGACAGAGAACAAATAATAGCAGCTTCAAAATATGACATCACAATACTTTCAGAGGCAAATATTATCCATATACATGTAACACAATCACGTAGGATAACTATAAACCAAGCCAAAGGATGGTCATATATGTTTCTTAACTATATTTTTATATCTAAGCTTCTCCAACATGTCAGAGATCCTTGGACATAATTTCCTCAAGGAAAAATAAGAAATGGTAAGACTTATCCCAGAAGCTTGGGTTACACAATTGCAATTCGTTTTGCAGATGAAAAATTCATAAAACTTAGGTGTTAGATGCAGCAGAAAATTGTCCAATTTGTAATCAAACCATGTGGCATAGTTAAAAGCACAAATTAATTTTATATTTTCTTAGTACTTCCCTGGTAGATATTTGTCTCCTCTCTGAAATCAACACACAGTTGAACCTTCTTCACCCTGACAGAAATCCACCTCGGCTATTAGGTCAATATATGAGACCACTGCCAGTGCTTCATGGGAAGCTATGCCAGGAGTCGGATCGTTGTTCCCTCTTGCAGTTTCACACAGCATGAAATCAAATTATTTAGGAACAAATGACTTGTGGCTGCAGTGCCAGTGGAATTAATAAAATTTGATGACACGTGAGTTTGAACCTCATTTGGATTTTAGTGCTGGCATTGTATCTTGAAGCCAGAAAAAAATTCCCAAAAGTTAGTTTGTATACACACTTTACCCTAAAAAATACACTTCCCCATATTCAGGAAACCATAAGGTGTTTCTGTATGTGACTTAAAAATATAATATAAATTCAATGCAATTGCAAACATTATCAGATTCAAATGGTGTGATATGCACCATAAGCACTGATCTTCAGCTAAGAACCTGGAATGTGGACAAGCAAAATACAGGCAAAATTGATCCTTAAAAATGCTTATGAACAGGAATCTTGAATTAAGTGATCATTAACTGTCCTGAATCCAGTGATAAAGAAAGTTTTCTTCCCTGTTTTTAGCCAATGGTAAACTTCTGTGAACCATGATTGCATGGTCAGCAGGTTTTCACCAATTAAAAAAAATTACTGTGATGACTTTTGCCATGACACGATTACATATGCTAAGTAAACGCATTCTGACAAATGCAAATCCACAGTTCCATTTCAATAAGACTTCCTTCAGGAAAAGATTTGATGTACTTCTGTCATGACTCATGATAAATGCCTGAACTTTAGAAAGGAAATGTTTATGAAACCAACAAATAAAGATATTACACCTACAGCTGTATTTTATATGGATGTGAATACTAATTCCATATTGATGTAACTGTCATCTGTGCTATCATTATTTGACATCTTTTATGCAAAGCCTGTAATTTGGTTTTCTGAAAAACTCCCCAAAATAGTAGTGTGTGTATGTATATGTGTAGAGGGAAAGGAGAAAGGCAGGTGATTTTTTTCATGATGCATACCAAACAAGAGGACAGAGGGACTGGATGATTCAGCTGTTCCCATGCTGTCTGGAGATCAGGAGATGTACTGCTGTTTCCTTGCCACACAAGATTTTTTGACATCAGGAATATAAGAAAGTATTCAGTCTTCATGTTGCTCTCTCTCAAATACTCAGCTCTTATAACAAAGAACAGTGTAAACCACATTACCTACAATCAGCTATTTATACATATTTTTCTCTTGGTAAACTGTCTCCAAACACTGTTTGATGCTCTGCTCTCTCAAAAAATTCATGCACACCCTCTGTATTTCACATCCTTTTGTGCAAAAAAGCAGCAACCCTGACTAATTTTGACTTTGTGCCTGTTGAGAAAAGCTTTGGGTTCAGTCTTACAGTTTTCAAGTAACTGGTCTCAGACACATGATATGCTGTATAACTAATATTATGGGCCTTGTCTTTTAGCTTGTATTGATACATCATCTTTCTGTCATTTCATGCAGAGGTTTGCTCTTGACTTAGGGGTGGAGCAAGTAATTTCAGTGATTTACTTCAAGATTTTAAATACTCCTCTTTTCCACTGTAGTAAAGGTTTACCAGCTAAATTTAGGAAGCAGCAGCATTATATTGTTCGAGGCACCTAGATAATAATAAGGGGGCTGTGACGCACAGAGGCCATTCCTGAAATAAGTCCTCTCTCCTGGACAGACACCAGTGAGCTTAAGTGAATCATTCCATCTACTTCAACTGAAGATTCAATTAATTCAAGAACCGAGACTGTCAGCACTCACTGTGTTTGTATTTGTAGTCTCTCTTGTTCTGAGGCTGGTCTGGCATATTTGTTTTACGTTAAAATAAATGTTTATGTTTTGCTTAGTTACTTTTTCAACTCACCGAGAGAGTAAAATAAGAAAATGTTGGGGTTTTTCTTCTGTTCTCTTTTGGTTTGGTCTTTTTTGGTCATTATAGGAAAAGTAAAGCTATGAGCCCGTACAATTAATATTTTTAAATGTGGCTCTACATGTAAATTCCTGGAAAGTTTTCCAGAGCATCCCTAAGCTTTTTATTTTGGTTAAATTATTTTCTCTCTTGAAACAACTGCTGACTTCAGACAGAGGGAGTGGCCAAGGAAGACAATGATTGGGCCAAAAACTATGAAGATGCTTTGGATATGGAGTGCTGTTTTCCTTATTGATTGGCTTGTCTCAAAAAACACAGTTATTCTTCTGACTGCCTGTAATATCCATACTCTCTGCATATTACTTATTTCCCTCAGCTTTCTATAACAGCATTGACTTGAATTTTTATTTCTCATTGTACCCACGGACCCTGTCGTGTTCTGGAAAAAGACATCTTACATTTTCTGTGGTGTTACAAATTCCACAGGAATAAGGAACATAGTAGATCCTCTACCACTTGAAATCTTTAAATCATAAGAAGACTTTTAGGACCTGTTTTAGCCTGGGCTGATGTGGCTTTACGAGTTCATGTTGAGTGACATTGAGTCATAACTCTACAGCTCAACCGCACAATGGGTGCAATACACCCATGGTGAGAAGTGACTCAGGGCAGGTCCATGGCACAGATACCTGATGGTAAGTCAAGGCAAGACACATCTACACACTCCTGTTTGAATCACAGCACCACAGTTTCCATCCAGCTTTGGAGACAGTAAGGAGAAGCTGACACTTTGAACAGATACAAGTTACCGGTGTTAAAGCAAGGGGATGGGACACAGGTACATGCAGCAGGAATTGATGTCTCTACTAGACCAACATGTCAAACGAAAATGTGTTTTAAGACAAAAGTAAGACCTGGATTATATAAGAAGGCTGTTAAGATGATCTCATCTAACAGTGAAATCTGCAAATCATGGAGTCAGTTCTAATGGTTTCTAGCTCAGGAGGATCTCAACAGAAAACTCTGTGTATGTACATGTGATGCATATGCCTTGCATATAAGCACATATAATATGACAAAATTAAAAAGAACAGTATTATACAAAACAAGAACAGCATGGGTTATCAACATACACTAGTAAAGTGAGAATGTCTAGTTAATGTATGCTGGAAAACAATATAAATGGCCATTACCTAACAAATGACCTTGTAACTTTCCCCTAAATTTTTCAGGCTTGGCCCTAATGGTGTTACACACCTGTCTCTGGAGAAACCTGTAACAACAAATATGTTTACCATGTGTTTACTGTGAACATTAAGTACTTTTATTGAACTAATTTCTTATGGGGTGAGAAGATATTCAGATGCCATTCAGAATCAATGAACAGCTGAAAGGTAAGAGGAGACAAAGAGGGAAAGCTGGTAGTCAACTGCTTGTCGTGATTGAGAGAGGTTACTAATTACTAGTGCAGTCTTAGTACCATTTCTCTTTGGACCACCTGTGCTGTTCAAAGCCGTCATTGAAGACATGGGAAAAGAGGTGATGAAGTTTGTGTGATCCAATTTTAAATTACTGTCCTAGGTTACAATATAAGACATACCCAAGGTGTGTATTCTATCACCATCTTCCTGAGCTGCTGAAACCAGGTGAGGCAGTGTTCCCCTTGTCCCCACTCTCCGGAATATCTTCTGTTAATGTGCCCATTCATGCTCTGCTGTGTGACTCATGGGTAACTCCCATCCAGGAGTTATCTCTGTTTAATGGGCAATCAAGGACCCATTGCATGGATCATAAAATTACATCATTCCATTGTGGGATGCTCCTCCCATGGGGAGGAGCCAAGTATTCCCGCCTGGATATAATCTGGGATAGCACAGGAGGGGCCCTTACCCACTGGATTCCCAGAAGACAAGAGCTACTGGACCTTTCTATGGGATCACTGCTTCAACAAGACCACTTCATCTGGACTGCTGCCACTGCCCTAACTAACAGAGTGTCCGGTTGTGTTATTGCATTTATTTTAGTTTAGTTTTTTCCTCCCCTTATATTAAATTGTATTTTTGACTTTTTTCTCACTGGTTTTGCTTTCAAACCAGCACAATTACACAGTGTACCTGATGGTACTGAAAAACACAAAGCAGTGTACTGGAGGGAGAGTAATCCTAATTATCTGTAGCAGAACAATTAATTACTACCACTTTGGGAATAGTTTTTGAAACCATTGTGCATGGTGCTTAGAGCTTTTCAAAAAGTCAAGTGAAATACTGGGAATTTTCATTATTGGGAGTGAGAACAAAACAGAAAACATCCTTATGTCTTTGGTATATGCTATGTCCACATGCTGAGTAATACTGACAGTTCTGCTACTTCCGTCCCAGAAACTAATACAGAATTGTTTGAAAAATTATGAAGAGAAACAGGAAGGATCAGCAACATGGAGACACATTCATCTTATATGAGATTAAATTAGGGAATGTGATGGAGAAAGGAAAAAATGGAATAATTACTTCCTCCAGTAAGTGCCAGGAGCCAGGAGAAAAACCAATAGTTTTCATTGATTGCACTGTTTTCCAAATGCCTGCTCTTGGTCCCTGCTGGAGGCAAAATGTCCAGTTAAATTGATGGTTTGATCAGATGTAGTATGTCTATTGTGTTGTTATCAAGTGATGTTTTTTACATCGTGCATAATTCATCTATTTGGCTGCCTTCATGGGCATCTGGGGGGACAGTAACAATAAAGTGAGATGCCCATGGAAGGTCAAATCAGAATAGTCTGTTTTAAGGCAGAATCTCATGAGTTTTAGGGAACATTCTTACACAGCTAAAATGCAAAATGAATTATGAGTCTGATGATGACCTTCACCAGTTATATGAAATATGTATGAGCAATATTTCCATGTCTGTCTTTTGAGCCTGTAAAGGACAATTTTACACTTCTTTCATTTTTAAAACAGCATCAATTTGTGGAAACAGAATGGTGGGAAATCACCATCTCCATAATTATCATGTTTCCTTACTCACTGCTGCTGCCCCTGCAAGGACATAATCAGTCATTCATTGCTCATGCTGTCCAGCTAATTTTTGTACTTTGGCTGTATCTGTTACCTTAATTGTCACGGTAACAGATGGTTTTAATTTCTTATTAGCCTGTTTTAACATTACATGACTTAAAAGGGCCTTGAAAGAAATAGTAACAAAAGTGTTTCAATAATCTCCTGATGTCTGGAGACAAACACTTGGGTATAGCACTTCTTTTTCAAAAGACAGAATAAAAATATATTTGGCTTACTCAATAAAAAGTGTTAAAAGAAAATAAGATGAAGAATTACAGAGTTTTGTTCGTCTTTCTCAGATATATAGTTGATGCTTCTTATAAATTAGGGTCTATGAGTCAAAACTGAAAACACAGATTTCATCATCAGCATAATAATACCTGTTGTCTGAAGAGTCACAAACTATTACTTGATCAAACATAAATTATCCATAATAACAATCACATTATGCAAAGGCCTACATTATTTGTGCAAATATAATGAGTTTTTTTGATGATTAAGAAATCTAGATTATGTGCAACTGAAAGCATGTTGTTAACAATAAAACCAGAAGATAAACACTTTTATTCTATACTTCTAAATGACTGGAATCTTCAATGTATTTGCCAACATACTAATCAGATTCACTTTTAAAAGCCTTATCTCAGATCTACCTTAAAAGTGACTTTTTTTTTTTATTGTAATATTTAGCCTTATGTCAGCCAATATAACAAAGAGCTTAGAAAAGCACTACGCACATATGGCATCATATGCACAGAGCATCAGTGCTCTTCACATACTACATTCTCCTGGGAATTTTCACTGTCTTTTGATTTAATTCAGATAGATTTAAATTTCATTTATTTAATTAGCAACTTAGGAATGTAGCCCTTTTAATCTGGTTTTCCTAACTATCAAGTTTTATTTTTTGCAAAGAGCACCCCATACTGATGCAAAATAAATCTAATCTGTTCCGGAAAATATTTTGATAGCATATCAAAACCAGAAAGCAGTATGTTTTGTTTTTAACTACCAAAAATTCTGTAACTGATTGATAAATAGTGATTATTCAACAGAAAAGTTAATCTTTTCATGAAAACACCATCCAAAAAATCCCTTGGAAAAACAATGGGCTTGGACTATAATCACTGGAGTGATAAAAATGTAATCATCTTGGCATCATTTCCATTGTGCAAATCAATTTATCTAGCTGCAGATTTGAGCCCTAGCAGAGCTTGCTGCAGTGGTTTGAGGTGCCATCACCTATTTATTCCTCTTCACACCTGGAATGGGAGAATGAAATAAGGGACCAGCCCCACCTAGCACCGCTCACAGTCTGAGAAAGAATCTCAGCCTTACCTTCAGAAACTAGTGCATGAAAAGTGTGAATTGCAAGGGCTGGAAATGGTTTCTTTTATCAACTCTGCTTTAGGGGCAGTCATGCCTGATGAGGAGGTGGGAGAGACAGCTGGGAACGGCAATGCCTTCGGCTGTGGCAGTGAGAATTCTTGGGAGAGTCTTGACTGTGACTGGGGGCTCGGCGGCAGCTTCATTGCTCTGTAGCAGTTAATGCAGCTCCCGGGTTAAATGCCCGAGTCCTTGAGAGAGGACGTAAACGTTTCTGTGAGGCGAAGAGGAAGAACTACAGACAAGAGTAGTAGTGAATGCCATGACACAAAACAGAAAAACTTCAATGGCATTCTTTCTGCGGCGTAGGGTACGACGATATGGGTGCTGAATGGAAACACAGATACACACTGCAATACAACTTTGTCGGGGGTAAATGGTGTTAACCTAGCTTGTTCATTTTCTTTGGAAGGAGGACTGGTTTTCTAGGAGAAAATACATGTGGGAAGCCTTAGAATGTGGCATGTCACCCAGGGACGCCAGCGGAGATGGGGCATATGGGGCATGGGACGGCGGAGAGCGACTGGAAGCAACACGGTGAATTACAGAAAGCTGGGCCACTGTAAGAGGGGGAGCTGCTGAAGGGCTGGCCTTGCGAGGCGTTTTACCGAACGGACTCACTAACGCGGGTAGAATTTAACNCGTTCTTCCTTCCCTCCCGCCCTGCACCCCGGGGAGCCGTCCGTCCTTCCTTCCCTCCCTGCTCCCGGGGGAGCCGTCCTTCCCTCCCTCCGCGCCGGGGGCAGCGGGTGCGGGTGCGGCTGCCGCTGGCCCGGGCGGGGCCCGCTTCCCGGTGCTTCCCGGTGCTGCCCGGTGCTTCCCGGTGCTTCCCGGTGCTGCCCGCGCAGGCGGCGGCGGGGCTCGGATCCCGCCGGGCTGCGGGAAGGGAACCGCGCTCTGCTTGCCAGCCCAGGGGCCGTCAGTGCCTGCAGGGGGACAGCGCGGCGCGGTGGGTGACAGATATGTGTGTGTGTGTGTGTGTGTG
>WBMY01010094.1:464498-490245 GCA_013397315.1 Donacobius atricapilla | reverse complement strand
TGTGTGTGTGTGTGTGTGTGTGCTCGCAGTGGTTCGGCGCATTTCTGCCAAATAAGGAGAAGTTTAATTTCCATACCTCGTACTGCCTTGCAGCAGCGTATTGGCATCAGGAATATTAGAGTCTGACAGCTAGCGTGCGCTTTTGGTAGTTGGTGTGTTGAGCATCTACAGTGTAGTGCAAATATTAAAGTTTTGAAATGCCGAGCATCCCTACTCCTTGCTCAGCCACGCTTCTTTGATCTCAAAAGTCTTGCCTAATAATGTCGAATTTAACTTTTTTTTTTTAATTCTAAATACTGCGGTTTATATTGATGTTGTACATGTATGAAAATAATTAGAAATCAGCGTGAATTTAAAGTGCTGAAAGTAAACAAGAGCCTTTAAAGTGAGAAGAACGTTTTTTAAGAGAAGATAATTATGCCGTTGTTATGACCAATATCAAAACTGGCGGTCTGACAAATAATGGGAGTGTAAGCTTTCTAAGAGATGGGTCATATTTTCCTTGCTGACTTGATCTGTTTAGGGCCGAGTCAAACGAAATCTGGAAGTCTGTAGGATTCACCTAAGGCAGTTGCAGCAGTGCAGCCTTGCTGCCCTGCCCTTTGCAGTGGTGGTCCCCCAGCAGCACGTCCGCTTTCAGTGTCACCTCTCGGTCTGCTGATATCAGCTGCAGTGCTTCTCCTACTGTGTGTTAGGGATGAGCCCTAGTGAGCTGTGGTTTGGTTGGGGCTTTGCCCGAAACCCATGCTGGAAATTAAGCTTGCTGGGTTTTGCATGTTGAAAAGAAACATATTTTTGCATGTGAATTTTGGATCTAAAAATCAGAGACTGTTGCAAAGGTTTTTTTGCCTCTTGGGTAAATCATAATGGGTCAGGAAGTGGAACTATGTCACTCTTACCTATTTTAACTCAGTAAAAAAAGAAAGGAGGGGAAGCTTTTCTCTTAGGAAGTGTTTGTGATGCATTCAGGTTTCTCTTTTTTAGCTCCACTTTCATACTAGTGCAGGAATCCCAGTTTCTTGAACAACAGAGTGAGTCTCAGTACTCACTGAGCCCTTTTTAGCTAGTGCTCGACTCCAAAAGCTCTCGTGGCTTTTCCAGGCTGCACCGTTGGCACCTGTGAAAGCTGCATTTGATGCTTTGCTTTGTCTGTGATGCCCAGTTTCTTGTGCTTACCTCAATGTCAGTTTTTGCTTAAGGAGTTCAATATCTAAAGGTTTCACTGTGTTGATGCTGCTTTGCACAGCATAGGCCATGAAACACGGTTCAGGTGTCCGCAGCTGTTAACCTCGGACGCTTTGTAGCCAGATCGTGCTGTGTGTGACTAGTGTGCCATATGCTGTGCCACATATGGCTAAACTGTCACAAGGCATTGGTACACGCTGCTGCAAATTGCGGCCTTTCGTGGCAAAGAGGTGCCCAGGATATGTTTGGCAGTGTAGTAGATTCTCAGGATCACTTTGAATTGCAAAAATGTTGACTGCCTTAGGTCACTTGCATAGTTTGGATCAGTTCTGCTCTCAGTAGCAGGTATGCAGGAGCTGCTGTCCTTTCAGACACCATATGTGTCTGTAACCAGCACTATGTGTCTGCAATATCTTGCAAGCACATGTAGAAAGCTGTGGTGTGGTTTAAGAAACCAAATCTACCATGTCCCAGAGAGAAATTTAAAGGCAGATGTTCCATTTTAATTGAGGCCATCGATGGAAAGTTGCAAAGCCCGTTGAAGACCTGTGATGTTAGTGAGTTGCTCTGATTCTGTGGCAGCTTAAGCTCATTCTTTAAAGCAAACGACCCTCCTCTTCCTTGACCTTCCCACATCTGTCATATTTTGAGATTGACTCCTTATATTTGTGTAACAAGATTGTAACTTCTATTCTCTTCCCTTCAAAAGTGGAGGTGCAGAGGCTCTTTATCTGTTCAATACTAAAATCCTAAATTATCCTGTAGTCATGCGTCTCCAACCTACTGGGATTTACGAAGTGTTGTGACATTCCTAAAGAACTAAGAACACACCAGAACAGTGCAAGCGATTTGCAGGATTCCTAATAACTTCGTAATTTTTTTTTTTCCTTTTAGACCACAATGAATGTGGAACATGAAATTAGCCTCTTAGTTGAGGAGATTCGGCGGCTGGGAACCAGAAGTAGGTATTGTAGTATCTCTGTATGGATGTAGTCACGTTATAGATGCATGTATGCACATACATGTCGCCATGTGTGCATGTCATACAGATCTAGTTGTGTTATATCAAACTAAGAACTTGGTAAGTTCAAACAAGCAGGTAACCTGAAAACCTGCATATGCACTTAATGTTGGACTGTATGGTACTGCCTGAGTTCCATCCTTTAAAGTAGTTCTGCTATAAAGTTAAACATTCAAGCCTCTGCAGCAGAGAGCATGTTGGCCTGAAATCCTGCTCCCTGAAGCCTTTTCTTTGGGCTTTCAATACTCGCTACAGTCACCACATAAGAAAGTTGCACCTTCTCCTTCCACCTCCTTCCTTGGTAACTTCTTTGCTTCAGAATTCATGCATTTCTGTTCTTCTCATGATCATATTATTTGGAAGAAATTGGTCTCTATGCCTAAAACTAATCCAGGAGTTAGTTATATGTGTAGTTCCAAACTTCCTTAAACATCCTTAGAAGGTACCATTTTCTCTTAAGATGGTTTTTCATTGCTAAACCTCCTCTTTCTTTACAAATATTTATGCATTTTGTGGATGTGCTACCTGCTCCTTCCTATATGTCAGTTCTGGTGCCATTTGTTCTGTTTCACTTGTTTCTTAAGACCTAAACACATACGTACATCTTGTATTTTGTATGACTGCATCTGCCTTTTAGGAATAACATAACTTCAAAATATAATTTTAAATTTTTGCGTTGTGTGAAAATTCACATTGCAGCCTTTTAAATGTGACTCTCAAATATTAATGAGTTAAAAATAGTGAAAAAAAAAATCTTAATGTATGGTTTAGATTTAGGTTGGAGGAGCAGGATGTTGGACTTGATCCTTTATGGGCCTCTCTCAATTTGATATTCTAGGATTTTAATTATTTAAAACTGATTTCCTACAAACCCTGTGAAGAGGTTCAATAGCCTGTGCTTGTCATAGGTTTGAGAAAGTCATGAATAAAAATAAACAGAGCAGATACATGGTCCTTGATACAGGTCTCTGGAACGAAAGGCAAAGTTACATTATCCAGTAGTTCTGCCCACTGTTTATCATCAGCATTCATAATGGGATCCCAAATAAATTAGGAAATATGGTAGGGTTTACTTTCAGTGTTCTCTGTGTCACCTTATCTCCCCAGCAATCTCCTAACTTGAAGGAAATCTACATTATATCTTTTATTTAGATGCTGATGGACAAGTGAGCGTGAAATTTGGTGTGCTGTTTGCTGATGAGAAGTGTGCTAACCTCTTTGAAGCCCTGGTGGGAACGCTCAAGGCGGCAAAACGACGGAAGATCATCACTTACCAAGGAGAGCTGCTTTTACAAGGTGTTCATGACAACGTGGACATCATGCTGCTGCAGGACTGAGGCAGTATTTCAGCTGTGCATAAATGGAATTTTTTGAAACAGTTTGATCAATCACACAATTGTTTGATTTGCCACATGCTTTTAATAAGGCTGATCATTCCAAGGCATTTTGATGTATTTTGTATATCTTTATAGTCAAAGAAAAGTCAAGAAAACTGTCCTATTTTGGAAAACATTCCCTTTTGTAAGTCTTCCTAAAATGGTACTGTATGTGAGTAACGTAAAAGATGCCAGATCTTTTTTCTCTTTTTTTTCCTTTTTTTGTTTTTTTTAAATCTCAGGTAATTCTCTCAAATGTCTGGTGGTTATTTTCAGCATATGAATAAGAGGACTGGTAATTTAATGTTTACAAATGAAAATGTGCCATGAAAGTATAAAATAAAAGCACATACTTAAATTTGTGTTATTCTTACTGCTTTGGTTTCTCTTTTTATTTGCAATTTGAAATGAAAGCAAACTGAATTCCTGCAAGGAGTATATTTAGGAACTGTTCAGAAAGCACAAGAATGAGATAGAAATAATTTTGCAGCGATTCAGTAGAAGAATGACTGCCCTTCAGATCGACCAGGTTGTGCACAAAAAGACATCAATGTTAAATGTACCTCATTCGTCTGTGGCAGGGTCATATGCTTTCGTTTCCTTGTCCTTTAGACCTGTGAAGGAAGTGGGTGGCGAGCTCCCTGAATGCTTTCATGCAGTGTTAACCGGAAGTTAGTACAGCGGCTTCAGGCTGTGATTTTTTTCCTCATAGAAGTCCTGCTTTCTCTAAATCTCTCCAGGCAGAAGGTGGCAAGGGAGGGGAAGAAAAAAGCCCTTTTGATTGTTTTCTAGCTTTCTGCTGATTCTTGTTATGAGGTAGAAGTACACCCTCCAGAAAGTGTTGCTGCACGAAGAAAGCCACTGTGGGTAAGCAAACTGCTTACTGCTCTGCTTACATTCCACAACTGTAGCTCTTAAAGTTGCAGGATGAGTGAATTTCCCTTAGCATCATTTTACAAGTGCAAAATGTTTGAAAAGTGTCTCCTCATTTACAGATCCAGCAAATGCGTGCATCGTTATAGAGTGTCTACAAAGCTGTGTAGCTCCAGCTGCTACCCCTTTCATCTTGTTTTGCTCTGCTTTGTGCAACAGGAAAACAACTTAGATCCTGTGTGCAAACAGATCTGGGCTGCCTCTGCTTGTGCTGGCCCCAGAATCTGGAGAGCAGGGAAGTGATATGCAGAGAAACTTGAGCTGTCTGGGTCCAAGCCAGCTGGAGTGGAGGAGCTCAGCACAGCGTACTGGCTCCAGCGCTCTGTCACTCTGGTGCAGCTCTTCTGCTTCCAGACCTGAGCTGGCAAGTGCCTGCACCCCTGTGCTCCTCAGGCAGAAAGAAGGGGGCAGAAACCCAAGCCTTCTGCCAGAGGGGTGAGACCAGACAGCTGTGTGTTGCCAGATAACTACAGCTGGTATTTCTTCTGCTTCTATTTCGCTGCAAGTCTGAATCTGGATTGTCTGGATTCACAGAATAGCCTGAGTATGCTGACAAGATACCAAGTGCTTTCTGCCTTTCTGAGATGCCAGTTTTGGTACAGAGGGTACCAATGTATTACAGCCTGGAAGCAGTTCTCTATGCAGGCTTGTGGCAGCTCTTTAAACACTGAAGGGCTCAGCCTTGAAAATTTAGTAAAAACCAAACCAGTAAATGTAAGGCTCAGTGCCAAGCTGGAGTGAAGACAGGACTATGAAAAGACCTTTATGTCTCTCCTATTTTAGATTTATCTTAACAATACTAATAAAAATGCTCAGGGCTTCTGAGAACACCATGAAGAAAGAGAGAAACTTGGAATTAAAATAAATCTATAATAATCAGAGGAGAATGTGACTTGTGTACTGCCTGGGGCAGTTGAGTTTCATTTTCTCTCTGCTTCTGAAAGCAGGAGAGGAACAACAGGAACAAGGATGTATATCCAAGAATTTGCCTCCAGTGCAAAGTTTAATCCAGTATCTACTGGCCTCAGAATTATGTAGGGTTTTCACTTCAGGTTATATACAAGCGCAGTTGACTTTCTAATTTATTTTTTTTGCCCAGAGAAAATCAAATACTAACATTTCTTCCTATGCATGGGACAACACATCTGTAGAGGAAAAAATTTCCAGAGCCAATGGCCTGGACATGAGACGTAGTTCCTGGAGCACTTGACACAATAAGAGAAAGCTGGGGGGAGGAATTACCTATTTCTATAAACAGTAGTACAAACAGCACTCCTCTGCAATTGGTTTGTGATCTTGCCAGCTATGGTCTGAAGGAAGTTCGCAGGTCAGCCAGGAGCACCAGTCATTCCAAAATAGAAAGTAATCCTGAGTGTGAGGAAGTAGGAAGAATCAGAAATTTTTGACAACAGTTTAAAAGCTATTGGTAGCTGTTACCTGTTTGCGATAATGCTGGGAAATTAGTGAAAATGTAGCTTGGTTAATTCAGACTACCTAAAATCTGAGAGCATGGTGGAAACTTCAAGGGAGGTTGGATGAGCTCCAGGCGAATCTGATACAATTTAAGATGTGACCAGTGCATGTCTTCAGCTGGGGCTGTTAGAGTAGCTGATGGAGTGGAGTGTGTGCGCTCACAGTCACTCATCTCAGCTGTTTCCGTACAAAATCCAGTGACTGGAGATAAATGTGCTTTTCAAAGGAGTTTAAACTAAGCTGTGAAGGTGCTGAGGTGCAGGTCTGCATAACCTCTTGTGAAGGGTGGTGACATCTTAAACTTTGCAGCTATTTCTCTTGTAAACATAGTTCTTTTAGGTTGTTTTTTTTTTTTTCTGGGAACATGAGCAAAGCAAGGATTGAAATATATGGAACACTATCTTTTATGTGGCTCTCATGTTGGAATGAATTTTGAAAATATATGTTGTATTTTGCTCATTTCTCATGTTTCCTCCAAAGCTTTGCTGGAGGTATTCTTTCTGCTCCAAGGGATTTCTCTTGATGACAGCAATGTCACTTTTGCCATTCATTCCTGTGTAAAGCATTCCCACAAAAAAACAGTCGAAGGAAAGGATAAGAGGAAGAGAAGCAGGAAGTTCGTACATACTGAAAACTTATTATACTGCCACTGATACTTAATGATTTTATTTTACATTAGTTGGATGTTTTAGAAATGGGCTGAGATTCACCTCTACTCAGGCTGCACAAAATATTGTTTAAACAGTTGCAGAGCTTTTGCTAAGATGACACCATGATTGTCACAATACTGGCCTTATGGCTCCATACCAAAACACTAACTCTTAATGATATCTTTGTATCATCTCCACCCAGTATAAAAATAGTCCTTTGCTTCACAGTCTGCAGCATAAGTTGTGTTTGGCATTACTTGAAAATCCTTTGTCTGATAACTGTATGATGGGAGTCATGGTTTCAAGGACTTAAAAAAAGCATAACGTATTTCTTTTGGAAACTGGCAAAGTCAGTAATTTTGCAAAATTCATGTGATCTGCCTTTTCATTCAGCAACGAAACCCATACCAGATCTCCTCATGGTTTGATTTTCAATGCAAGATACCTTCAGCATTTTGATCTGAAATGGCATTCTCAAAGACAGTAAAGAGCAGGTTGAAGAGTTGTTCCAATGCAATGATTTCCAGGAATCTCTATGGTCAGTATTTCCAGGTATCTCTGGTTTAAAAATAAGTTGAATGGGTTATTTGAGGATAAGTGCTTGACAGTGTTTCTAGAAAGCAGTGTTTTTAACATCTAGTTACATAAACTGCCTAATGTGAAATTATTCTAATAAGGTTTTCCTGAGAGTTCAGTTTCCTGGCAGTTCATTTTAGTTCTGCCACTCTGAATACAGCTTTAGCCACAAATGCACTACAGTGCATATTTTAGCAGCCAAAGCCAGTCTGCTGGCATGTATTTTGAATAATACACCAGAAGCAGCATTATCTTCTGGTGTAGCCTAGATGTCATTGCAGATTATGCTTATCTCTGCCAGAGCACCTGAGTGACTTAAATATCCGCCTGGTAACCTAGAGAGGGAGTTGTTCGACCTGCAAATGCTCTCCTGAGTCTTGTCAGATCAGATCCAGATCAAAACTCCTTTCAGAGAAATGCTTAGAGTCAGACCTGAGCATTTTCCAGTACAGGATTTTCACAAATATAGCAGCATTATGTCCATGACCTCGTTCCTTTTTGGAGCTTCTTCCTGCACAACTACTGAAAGCTGAGTGACAGTAAGGGTTTTGATGCCACCTTGCCATTCTTAAAGTTCTTCTCCAGAGAGGACGATAGTATGTACTGTGTAATTGTATATGTATGCTATGCATACTTATTGGTACAACAGGTGCTCAAAACCTGACTATTTTTTTCCCAGTGGGGAGATGCACAGTAAAATGACAATTATGTTTGAATGGGAATATAGTGATCTGCATTTCCTGGTCTTTGCTAGTCTGCTAAATGCCACAGAAGATCATGTTGGTAAAACTGATAGTATGTATCTTGCAGAATTAGGTATTTTGCAAAGTTTTGGTAATAGAAGACATATTACTGCCAGGTCTTTACTAGTCAAGAGGCCTTGGTCCATCTCTGCAGCTGATGTTCTAAAAAGCTTCCTTTATAAAATTCTATTTTGGAGCACAGTATGACTTTCTTGGAAATCTGCTTTCAGTTTTCTTAGGGAAAAAAGAAAGTCTACAGCAGTTGAAGACACTGACCACCATTCATCAGGACTTCAGCACCATGAAGCAGTTCACACAGAAGTCAAAATACAAACATGGAAATAACTGTGTTGCAGGTAACTTCAGCGGCATTGGAATATTTAAATTCAGGTATGTGACATCTGCAAGGTACTCTGGTATCTCCAAGTCCACAGACACCTAAGGTTTCACTGAGAAACTTTGCTGGGAACCTAAAATCATGCAAACCTTTCTATAACTGGAGTCATTGCCAACTTGTCTCCCCTGAACACCAAAGTGCCTGTCTCAGACACATGACCACAGGGAATCAAGACACACATACATGCCTAAAGTCAAGCAAGGATGTGTGCTGGGAAACAGGGACACCGAATAGTCCTTAGCTTTATACAAAACGTCTGTAATTTTCTCCTTAAGCACCCACTCAGACACCTTTCACTATCCTAATGAATTGGTTCTAGCCTGAAGGGGGTGGGAGCATCAGCAGCAGGTGGGTGCAGGTTGCTGCCAGGCCCCTGCGTGGTGTGTGGTGTGCCAAAAAAAGTCAGCAGGCAAAGAGAAATTGCTGTGTGAAAAGCTGTGCCTCAGGCTCCTTGGGAAGCTGGTTTGTGCTTCTGTGTCCAGCAACACTGAGGTTGAACGGTTTGCTCAGAGCCGAGAGCGGGATTCCCTAACCTGTGTTTTTGTGTCTGCAAAACAAGGCCTCTCTGTGTCCTTACATTTGCATTGTGTTCCACTCAGGCATGTCCAGTCAGCCGGCCTGATAGCAGGGAACCATAGCAGTGGGACTTCTCAGAATTGTTTTCTTCTCTGTGAAAACTTTTGGCAGTCTATAAAGTCATAGAATGTTTCAAGTTGGAGGGCACCCATAAGCTTGTAGCACACATCACTTGGTTCCCTCTCAGACACCATGCATAGTGAGAAAAAGAGCTCCCAGTCATGCTTGGAACCCCAATCATACATGTGCACCCTAGTGCAGGTCTTGACAGCTTTGTTGACTTTACTGAACACATCTTGTCTTAAAAGTATAACAATACATTGCCCAGAGAATGAAGGGTTAAAACATGGCAACACCACAGTCCCACTGCCTTTACTAAGTTTAGGCTTGTACACAACATGCTTCCCTTACGTTTTGAAAGCTGCCAAAGACAGCAGGGTTTGCAATTGGTGGTAAAAGTCAAACCTTCCTCTCTGCGGTCTGCAGCCTGTGCACCAGCAGGATGTTGTGGTGGGTGACACAGCCAGGGCTGAAACCCTTCTGCAGAAAAGAAAACAAAACCAGTTCATGTCAGCAGAAGCAAGGGGGAGTAAACGGTATAAACTACATGATACTGCGAATTTTTGCTTTATGGCAATCCAGACTACTTGTGATCATGCAAGCACTTATTTTAAATTGCTATGTTTTGAACAAAAAAAGAAACATCACTAAAACTGTCTAGAAAACTCCTGACTTGAGCCATTCCTTGCAAGTTGCATTTGTTGCTGTCAAGTCTCATGACAGTCTCCTTTAAATTTAAGAAACTAAACTAATCATCTTTACATTGTTAGTTATAGACAATGGCAATAATCTTGGCCAGTTAATGATGTCTTGAGGGTAAAATGCAGACAGTTGGCATTTTATCCACTTATAATTATTTTTTAAATGGCAGTGCCATCCCTTCACTCCCCTTCTGCCTCTCCCACACACACTCAGCATTTTATGAGTCAGACTGCAAGAATATCAAGAGGCTGATGCAAAAATTAGATTTTGGAAAGTTCTTTTTTAAAGTATGCTTGAGGTGCTTTTTCTTTGCCTTCCTTACTTCTCTGATCATATTTCCAAGCTGCTGTCTGCAGTATAAGAGTAATGTTTTCATTAAATCTAAAATCTTGAAGGTATTGTATGGCTAAGGTGACGCCACAAAAGAAAAACATTTTTTGCATCAAATTTCTAAGAATGCTTCTGTATGTTATATAATCTTTATTTTTGCAAACATCTAGAAGTCAGTGGGGCAGTCCACATGAGATCAAGCCATGCATTAGGCTGTGAGTATAGAAGCAAAGAAGCAATCAGTGTGAAAATCATGAGTTTTATTACTGCACTCACTATCTGTGCACAATCTCATCCTCAGCATAGGCAGTGTGTGAGCCACTCATGCATTATATCATGACCCTGTGGCTTCACAACCACAGTAATTTGGGCTACTATGCTATTAAACTGGTGGGTACCAAGGCCACAGCTTGGACATAAAATCATACTCTAGACACATCTGGTCTCATGAGAATGGTTTCCAGCTTAACCCATTATCATTACTGTTTAAAAAAATATATCTGACATGAGATTTGTTTCAGGTTTAAAGGTTCACTGGGCTGGTACAGCTGTGAAGGCTGCTGGGTGATCCAGTCACCTGGTTGCTGGAAGGCAGCAAACCTGGGGGATAAACCTGGGATGAAAATTCTGAGAAAACCTGAGGTTCCACTGGATGCCCTGCCCAGTCTTGCCCATGGTTATAAGAAGAGGATCTGTTCTAGAGACACTGTTGTCTCTACCACGGATACAGCTGTGTAGCTCCTCTTCACATGGAGGTCCATAGCCTGGGGGGTGGACATGATGCCTCCACCTCCCACCTCTGAGATGTGCCGTTTGGGGTGACTATCCAATAGGGTGACTATCTCTGACCTTGCTGGAGAAGGTAAAGTGTGAGTTTGTGCCTCTATAACACCAGCAGTCCATTTTACACGTATCTATTCTCTTTTGTTCTGGTTTGTATCTCTAGGGTATGCCCAAGCAACATAACCATACCTGTTATACTACAAAACCTCTCCATCTTTAAATAATGGGTAGACAAAACAACCTTTCGAATTCTTAACCCATAAATTTCAGAAGATGTGATAAGGCATCTGATCACAGATCTTATCCCTATGGCTTTCCTGGTAGCACCAGGGCTTTTTGGTGGAAAATCTCCAGAGTAAGTATTGTTCCTTTCAATTTGTCCAATTACCCACCACAAAGCCAGTCTTGACTGGAACATCTGTTTTACTGATGTAATGGTGCAAGTGGCAGTATCATCTAGACTTTAATTTCGTTGCTTTCCAAATATTTTTCTTTTCAGACTTTTTTTCCACTATTACAGCAAAAGATTTTTAAAAATCCATCTAAGACATTGTTTTGCATTGGGTTGGTGGTAAGGTGAGAGAGAGATGGAGAGAAGTACAATTTGAGGCTCTTTCTGGATTTTAGAAAGAATGGCTGACAACAAGTAGATTAATAAAAGAGCTATTTCATTAAGAGAATAAGGAGAGAACCATAGTAAATAATTCTTACATCATAGTAAATAATTCTTACATCCCCGCAGCATCAGACAGGCCCCATATGTATTTTCTCAGGGCAGAACCTTGTAAGGAAAGGTTCTTCCTTTATGGTCCTTTGAGCCAGTAAATAATTTCCTTATAAAAAACCCAACTCTTTTCCTGAAGGATGTTTTCATGAGAGCTTCTTGTAGCACTTGCAGATGAGGCCAAGGCCAAAGGGGATGGTGTAACTGCTGGTACCAAGGGGAAGCTGCCCACAGGCTCCTCTCTGAACAATGAGGTGGCCAAGTTTGTCCCATGGTCAAGGAGTCAATCTGTGCAGCACAGCTGAGGCTGAAGGCCATGCTGGGTGTGCAGCGTGGCACAGCACAGGCCTGGGACTGCTCAGGTTTGCTGTGGAGGGTGGTTGATTCCTAGATGCACAGTGGCCTCCTGGTCAGGATTATTACACAGATAAATTTTAGTTGTTTCCTTCCAACATTCCTCCTTGTCTCACTTCTGAAATGAAGTCCTTTAATGTGCCAGGGAAAATGTGAAGAAAAATTGAGGAGGTACATTCTGATGTTGTTTTCAAGTACAGTAACTAGTCTTCATGAGAGCTTGAGTGTTTCGTGTAAGAGCTATATTTTATCACATAGAATTAGGATATTAAAACATACCTAATCCTACTAGGTGTCATGTTCTGTTTCTGGGCCTTCCTCTTGCAAAATTTTGGTCTTTTCTAATTTCCAGAGCTGCCATGTTCTCTAATGTTGGCCCATTTTATACTGACCCAGACACTTCTTCTCCACCCTGTCATGTCTAAATGATCACCACCCATGGACCAGGCTGAGGGAGCCGTGGTTACAGTCAGAAAGGAAGTGTGCCACAGTGGCAGGGTTTCATTTTATAATATTCACTTGCTTTATTCCAAAAGACATGCTCTCTCCTTTACTCTCCTGCCATTATTTTTTGCAGAAATTTCATTTCCTACATGGCGGAACAAGTGAGGCAAGGAGCCTCATTAATTCCCAAGGTTGCTTTTTTTTTTTTTCCCTTTTTCTTATATATCACTGTTCTCTCTATATGACAAGATCCTTGTAGAAAAAAAATTAATAATAACATTTAATTAAGGGTTATCTTCCATTGTACCTACACTAGGATCCAAATTAAGGCTTTATGGAAGATGTCTTATAATTCTGGAGTGTTTAACCTCATTCGAAAGCATATCATGTAAGTGCTGTATGATGAACCTATATACTCATTGATAAGCATTATGTCCATGTTGATAAGCATTTCTACATTGTACAAATCCTTCACGAGAAAGATGGAAAGCAGGGTCTCACTCTGGATCTGTGTATGAGTTGTTGGCAGCACACTCTGTTCTACCCCTTCACAAAGGCTTGTGCTCCATGATTTAGGCAGGATATTGGTGGGGCAAATGCAGATGGCCAAAGGACTGTAGCAACCTGAAAAATGCTTATCATCCAAGCTTGAATGGAGCTCTGTGGGAGGCAAGGCAGTGCCCATGTCACCACTCCTCGCTCCAGGCTTGCAAAGGCCTGCCACAAGGGAGAGGCAGCAACTGAGCTCCTCCAGAAAAGGTCAGGTATCTTTTGCAGTAGCAAAAACTAATCAAGCTAAATATGTAACTCCTCACAGCCTGCGCAAACAAGTTCAGTTTGCTCTCGTGTCATTTTTACTGTTAAATTAAATCATGGCAAAAGGCAGGGAAATTTCTTCAGAAGAATGATTTTGGTGTGCTTAAAATTTGGTAAACTTAGAAATGTGCTTTATTCCTTTTTATTCTGTGGATACACAATAGCTTTTATAAGCAAGTGTAATCTTTCAACACACCCTGTCTGATCCCATGTCACTAATGACTTTTTACCATCACCAATCAACAGCTGTTTGTTCCTAAATCCTTTTTTAGACTTCCTTTCTTAGCATTTCCTATTAGCACAGTACAAGATCTGAGACAGTGCAAGACTTGTATAAATAATATGTAAACTGGATGCCAAATGTGTTTTGCCTCCAGTCCTCAAGACTGCCTTTGAGCAAGGTTAGAGGACAAGATGGTAAAGATGATAGTTCTCCTACATTCTGGCTGATATTGCTTATAGGTATGAAGCTGCTGTGCTTCCACTTTTTTCCACTTCCATTTTATGTAACTTACACAGTTTTTAAAGTGTGCTTCATCTTTCCATCTTTTTTCCCTGCTTATTACAGCAAGACAGTCTTGCGGAAGCAAGAATGTTGTCTCTCTGGCTTCTTTCCCCTTGCAGAACAAAGCATTCCTCCTCATTGCGGCTTCGCATTTCACACAGATGGCAAAATGATGTACAATATTACTAGATCAGAAAAGGTGTTTGAGCTCAGTTTGCACAACAGCAGGTGATAACACCAAGTGCAAACTGCGGTATGATTAAACCCAGTATTTCTAAACATGTGCTGAGCCAGAAAGGGTAAGTTTTATTAGAAGTTTTCCAGAACAAAGTATTTGATTTTGCAGCTTGTACTTTGATGTTTATTGAAAACGTCTCAATCAGAGCTGTAAGATTGGGCTCAATATATTCAAAGCAGTTGGAATCTTTCAAGACCATGCCTTTTTTCCATTTCCAAACACAGTGGCTTCAAATCATCACCTCCACCACAGCTGAAGTGATTTATATGGCTTAGCAGTGCTGCAAACTGCAGTATTCTATCCTGGAACTCTCTCCACAAAGTATTAATGTTCCCCAATGATTTCAAATCACTTCACACACTATAAAAAGGGCTAGGTGATTAACACTCTTAAAAACTCCTTATGCTTGGCAGAGATTTACATTTAAATCCTAGGCATGTAGAAAACCAGGTTGATGCTAACCAAAAGACGTATTATTTTTTACTTTTGAACGTGAAAGGTATTTCCTAAGCTTTTTTGCTCTGCTAGTCAGCTAAATGTGTCAGAGTCTGCAAAATTACACTCTGCCTCTCAACTTCAGCAAGTTCTCATTAAAAAAAAAGCCGAGAAAACTGGTAGGATTTTTTTTGGCATAAAATGCAAACTCTGCCACTATTGCATTATATTTCCCTAAGCTAAATCCTGTTTCTCACTACCCTTTCTTCTCTCCTTTTTCTTCTCCGTGGGCTGTAGAGAATCTCCTGTTCAGCATGGGATATTGTTTATATCCCAAAGGGGATAGCTCTGAGACCATACAAAGCAGATCCAAAGCTGTATTCAAGGATTAGAGTAAATCCACCTCCTCCTCCCTTTCTATGATCTGGTAAAATGCTGGGACACAGAATAAGTGCATGTGAGGGGGGATCAATGGGAGTTGATGAGTTGGCTAGAAGCAGATGGACCTTCCAGATTTGTTGCCAATGGATACAAAAGTATTTGCACAGGTGGAGTAAGAACAGTCCACTGTGGCAATTCTCCTGCTTCCTNTTCCGTTTTTTTTTTTTTTTTTTTTTTTTTAATGCAGAGCAAGTTATCCTTTTACTTTCTGGAAAGGAAAGGGCAGAGTTTAATGTCTTCCCTAACCAGCTTTGAACATACACAAGATCTATCCTTGTGCGCATAAATACAATCTTCTCTCATGTTGCTTCTGTCTTGGAGATGGACTCCTCCAGTTGGTTCAAATTATTTTCTTTTCCTTATATTCCTCCTACCACACTTTTTTTTGTGTTCGCTCTTGCTATTAGCCCTCCTGAATGGAAGTACCAAAATCTGAGTGTTTGCCTTATCTGATCAGACTAGAGCTAAATTCAGTTGCCAGCATATGGCTGCCACATCACTACGGTCAGTCCCATTCCAGGCTATAATGAAGGGCCGTATCAGCCACATAGAATACTCGTGGTGCAAGGTCCAAAGCTTCTAGATAAAAGAATTCCTTCCTGAGTATGTGGTTAGGGGATTTCAGCAGCAATCCTGCAGGCAAACATGCTGAACCACCCGGTTCTTCTGTAGCACAGAGAATCACTGATGTGTTAGTAGGGAAAATCAAATGCCCCAGAGCACTAGGTTTGTCCAAACATCTTATGTTCTCTGCTAAGTATGAAGGTTTTAAAATGTATTTATTTATTTATTTATTATATTGTCTTTCTTTGTCCTGTAGGGAGAGGAAAAGTCTGCAAAGTGAACCATACCTGCATGTGTATATCAAGACAGTCAATCTCATGGTCCTACAAGCAGAGAGTCTGTAAGATGAACTGAGTTATAAAAATAGGAGCATGAAGTCTGTGTTAGCCTGCCTTTGAAAAAAATAGTCAGCTATGGGATCTGTGAAGATCTCACTGTGATACCTCTGAGATTAGGGAACGTCCAGGCTGTTGGTTTTATTTTTAATGGGAAGCTTTTAATCTTCATCTGTGTTTTGGATGCATACATAGGAAAATTTGAAAATTAGATAGAAATGAAACATTAGCTGGTCTTCATAGCTTGTCACTGTTATTTTTTGTACCTGCTATTTTGCCACTCCAGAAGCAATCAGAACCCCCTAGAACTGCTGCGTGGGTCTCCTCATTTCCTCTCGGCAAAGAACAAGTATCCAAAAGTTAGGAAGTGTGATGTGCTCCTCACAGAGAGAGCCCAAGGGATATCATGACAGTGGGCTGCCATCTTCTCCTGTTCCAGAGGAGCTAGCTTGAATTTAACTCTGATTCAGTTGTTTTGCCTGAGGGGAGCAGGATGAGAGCTAGCGCACTGGAGAGCTTGGATAGCTGTTTCCTGGTCCTGGCACTGGCCCCAGCTCCTTCTGTGACAGCTTGATGACTCGTTTCCCCTGTATGCAAGATGAATGTCTTAGTATTTACTTACTTGGCAAGGTGAAATGATGATTAATTTGTCTTGGTTTTTGCAGTCTGATGTACACAGTGTACACAGTTGCAATGTATGCACACACCACCCCCCAAAAGCATGAGCATGAACCTCAGCAGGAGCAGCTTTCAACTCCTCCTCAGCCATGGAGGGGGCGTGCCTGGATTTTCCCTTCCTTGGTTCCACAAAAAGGTGGTTATTTGTCTTTTATCTGAAGGTTTAGTGCAAGTATGAATGTTTTGAAATCCCGTGGTTAACCACTCCCCAACTTCCGCATTGGCCCTATGCATGGTGATAAAGATCCAGTGGATGTCATCTGGCAGTCTTAAGGGGCCAATTGTATTACAGATTGCCCAGGAACATCGTCCTCATCCTTCTGTCAGGGCAATACCTCCCATGAAGACAAATTTCAATCTATTTGTAACATTCTTTGAGTACAATGAGAAATCATACAAGAAGTTTGTGATGAGAACAATATAAATCAGCACAGAAGTCAGTGGGAACACCCCACAGACCATTCATCCATACACTTCCATTAGCTGGTGTTCATTCTGTGACTTCATTATTTTTCCCTGTTTCACTGCAAAGTATTTACAGGTCTGGATATTAAATCCATCTGACTTCCGTAACAGAGTAGTAAACAACACTGCAATCTAAATTTAAACTCACTATCTGAGAGACCTACTCTTTCAGATTAGAGATAAGGCAATTTAGGAAAAAAAATGCTTAGCTCTTCCAAGACTCTTCATCTCTTCTCAGTGTTTACAAAGACTAAATATCACCTTCACACTTTCCACCCTTTTCATAATGTGCCTGGAGCTATACTCCATAAATTTCATATGGATTCACTAGAATTGCTAGACCTTGCAGTTTCAATACCAGCTTTTCCTTTCTAATGCAGAGGCCTATATTACAGAAAAGATAGAAGGAGCCCAGATGATCTGCTCCAGAGCCCCCAGTCTTACTCAGAGATATCAAGGAATGATGGAAAATTAGAGAATGAAAAAGACATCTCCTTTTTTTTCTAGTTTCTCCTTTCTGGTTGGTAGTAGATTTTTTCTGCTGGAAATGACATATATTCTACAATTTCATTATTACAATTTACAATGAGTTCATGCATGTTCCCTGGTGTGAAACTCTGTGATATCCAACATACTTTTCTTTTAGAAGTTGAAAAAGTCTTCTTACAGAGAGACCTTTCAGCCTGTGACAGGAATGGTGATGGCTGTGCCAAGCGGAGATGCTGATGGCATTTGTGTACCACCTTTGTATTATTTATGACTTTTACCCATCCTTATCCTCCCCAAGTCATCCCAAACACTTCTTGTGGCAGAAGGGTACTGAATTGTTACCTAATTGAGTCTGCTCCTGAAAATCAAAAACCTCAGATGTTCAGAGCAGCAACTGGGCCGAGAGTAACAAATACCCTCATATTAAGGGTATGTTTCTGTGGCAAAGCAAGTACATTGGGTCTTCTCTTCTCTTCTCTTCTCTCCTTTTTGAGTTTTCAGGTTGCCATGCAAGCTTTTTTTCAGCTTTTCACCAAAATGATCTGCAGTGGCCTCTTTTAGTTTAATGCTGTGCCCAGCAGTGGGGGCTTTGAGAGAGGCCTCAGTTTGCAACACCCATTGCCTGGATTGTGTCTCCATGCAAGCAGCCCAGGGGGACCCAAGAGGGAGGAGGTCAAGCCAAACATAAGCTACAGTGTGAATAAGCAGAGGGAAGATGGTGCTGGGAAAAATCTCCTGGGATCTTGCTGTTCCGAGTGCTGGCGGGTGGCCATACCGGGCCCCCTTCTGAGAAGCTGTCTCGAGCTTGCTGGTTTTACCTTGTTCAAAGAAGTAAAGTTTTGTACATTATTTGTAATCAAGTGGAGCCGTGTCAAAAACACCCACTTCCCTTATCATTACTCTTCTTGCAAGAAAATTACTACAGAACTTTGAATTTTGGCTAGGCATTGAGGTTAAAACACAAAAAGAAGATAAATACTAATTTAAATAAACAAGGTTTGCTTGGTTCTCTTCAGGCATCTGGCAAAACAAATTTTCTTTTCCTCCTTACCCCCTGCCTGAGGCACCCATTGTCTGTAATTCAAGATTCACTTGGGAATGTAGTTTCTCTTGGAAGCCATTCTTCCTTGTTATTTCTGATTATTTTTTCCCCTTGGAACTTGCCATTTGCAGGAAATACTAATGATTTCTGAGTTTGATATTATTTGGGCCAAAGCTGAAAATGAAAAAGAGAAAGAAAAATTGTCCTTGAACTGGGAATATGGCCTTTTCAGACATCTTCATCTAACTAGAACACTCACTCATGAATTAATGTATACATTTTTGTGTAATTTCAGAATAGCATTCTGAGAAGTTCCTATATAAATGCATAATGCTATTGATTTTTCAGTGTAAGGCTTGATTTTAGCCATGGATTTCAAGGAATTTTACAAAGAACATTCATATCATGTCCCTTATTCTAAGGAACATGAGATTTTGAACTAGAGAGCATGATTTGCTCAACACCACACGACAAATGTGTGGAATTGCTGGGAAGAGAAGGCAGAGCTCCTGTAAGGAAAGACAATAATTCACAAAAAATATCCAGCAGTATGCATCCCTGTAGCAGAGCATGAACTAATGGTTTGATTTGCCATGTACACAATTTTGAGTTACTAATACAGAGTCTTTTGGAGTTGAAGCTATTTCTGAATGACCTGTCTCAAAGCTTGCAGTTTAATTTATTCATGAATTTTAGTTCTGTATTTACAGCATCCTATTTGTCTTGTTCTGTTGGCCTGTAAAAGAACAAAATGTACAATTCTTCAGACCTGAGTCTATACAAAGAATGATGCCCTTTTGGCATATAAAACTGGGAAAATATGAAATAGCTAAGCTCTCTTTGGCATCTACTGATTCAAGTTGGATTAGTAGAAAGAGAAAGGTCAAAGTACTGGCAAATTCCTTCTCTCATCTGTAAGGAAGTGAGCAGAAATCTCAGACGAAGAAAATACATTCTTCAATGTGGAATTTTGACTGATAATATAACAGACTGAACTGAAAACGTGGGAGAGGAAAATCCAATTGATTTAAGTAAAATGTAACAGACATAGCTATGAGTACGTTTTGTCTCTAATAATAAAGAAAAAGGTTGAAAGCAAAGCAGTTAGTTGAAAATTATTAATTTAAAGACAATTAGTTGGAAGAGATCTGTGAATGACATAATCAAGGGTAAGAAAATATTTTCTGAGGTTTTTTTTTTACATTGTTTCCATACAACTGCAAATTATATCTTTTCCTCTGCTACAACACATCTTGTTCAAAGCCATTTTTAAAAATCACAGGTAATGTTTTGGTGAATAGTAGAACTTGAAACCAGAACTAGAATTTCCCTGAAAACCCAGAGTTTTGTTTGCTTTTTAAATGGGAAATGGTGGATTTCATGCTTCTGAAAGCAAATGGCTGGTATCTGGATCCTCAGTTCAGGCTTAAGAGGCCTCATGACATTTAGTGTGGAAATTTTCTCTTCCTTCTTATGCCATTANCCTCTCCCTCTCCTCTCTCCTCTCCTCAGTGATTCACTACCTAGCATTATCTGACTGTACCAGTCAGCATTTCCCCTGAGTCTGGGGGTAAAAAACCCTAAAAGTTCACACAGACCTATAAGCTATTCTTTGACAGATTCAAAGCCTGGAACATGTCTTTCCATAAAATATACTTACCCCTCACTATACTTAGACATGTTCTCAGAACAATCATCGGGGATTAGCTCTTGAAATACAATTGAAGGTGCAGCAGCAGCCATAACAGGGTTGTTACCAGCAGGACCCAGACTGGGCGCATGCTGCGGGTAACAGCTGGTGCAGAGAAATGAATAGCCAGCCATTGTCCCTGCACCTGGCCGGTACCGGCTCCCACAGCCGGAGACGACAAACAGGGCAGCCACGAAGACGATTGGTGTATTTTTGTGGAAAGAAATGAATCAAATGATAATTGTGGGAGAAGTGTATGATGCGTAGGAATTATGTATAAATGAGATGTGATGAGCAAGATCTTCCACTTTCCCCCATCAGCTAAAGCTTTTTAGCTCTCTTGTCTTAGGGACAGAAAGACATTGGGGAGAGGGTCCTTTCACAAAATGGAAACGAG
This sequence comes from Donacobius atricapilla, assembly GCA_013397315.1. Taxonomy (NCBI): domain Eukaryota; kingdom Metazoa; phylum Chordata; class Aves; order Passeriformes; family Mimidae; genus Donacobius; species Donacobius atricapilla. The sequence continues at coordinate 469,823 of WBMY01010094.1, read as the reverse complement.
GGGAATCGCCAGACCAGGAATGCAAATGAGCCAGCACACTGGACAGGACTCTAATCTTCATTATTCTTCGCGGGTGCAGTGGAGATTTTGATTGTTGCTTTTGTCAGCTAAATGCAACTGAGACATGACTTGTACAGGAGGCCCATCTGTTTATAAGAATGAGGATGGTGGGAGAACAGCAAGTGCTGAGCTCGGCCTGCCCTGCTGCTTGCAGTGGCAGGCATACACAACTGCTGCAAACCGCGGTGATGTTCTCAGACATGGAATGTGGAATAGATGACTGTTGTCACCGCAAAGGGCTTTATCTGGTCTCTGGGAGGGGACAGGTAAGCCTGCTGCACAGCTATGCGTAGGAGGCTGGAGAAAGAGACCTTGTCCCTGTGCTGCAGCTGTCCTGGTCCCATCACCAGGAAATAAAGTCTGGGTTAGTGGGATTGAGTTTTAGCACAAGGAGAACATCATGCTTTGCTTTGGAGTTGGGACCTTCACCTTTGATCACAAGTGCTCAAACTCCCTTGAGTTCAAGAGACTGTATACAGCACTACTTTCCCTAATTTCATGTACAGCTCTGCAGTGCTTTGCAGCATCCCTATCACAGATATCTAAACCAATCTTCCCATTCAGCTGAGTAATAGCAATTAGTAATAGCAGAACCCATCTCCTGAGATCTCATTATAAATCCCCAAACCCGTGCGTTTACACATAATTAGTGATAGCAGGAGAGACTAATCCTCTGCCTGTTGCTCATCCCAAGAATGGCAAATGTTTCCCCACTGGATTTTTGGAAACTCAATTGAGTTTTTCAAAAGTAAACACCACAAAAGTGAAACAAAGGTTTTACCATCCCAACTGTTGCTATATTGCCGTCCTACAGCTGCAGAGCAAACTTGCCCATGCGCGGCTTGGAGCCTTTGCAGAAAATAGCACCCATTATTCAAAGAATGAGTAACAGCTGACACATATGCTGTGTTTCCTTTTTCTTTTCTTAAGAAATGGCAGGAAGAAATGCTAACTAACAAGTTCTTTGTAGTAAACACTCATGGAGAACTAGAAAAATTTCCAGGTTATGGATAATTTTGTGTTTTTCAGCTTCCCAAAAATCAGGTATTTTTCAAAGACACATGATATTCCCATGGAAAATCTGTGCCCTGCCTGTAATTTCAGCAATAACTATGTGGAATTGATATATTTTTCTTTAGCTTCATCACATACCAATTTCTGAACAGCAGCAGTGAAGGTGAGAAATGCCACAAATTTTCCTCAGTACTTGCAAAAGCTATGAATGCACTGCTCTGGAAGCAAAGCTCCCAAGACTTGAAAAACACTTGGGGCTTCACAAGAGTCTGCATTCAGTCAGTTGTCACAAATTACTTCTGAGCTGAGAAGCTCACATTTTCCCTGACAAACTTCACTGGTGAACTGCAGTGAGCCTGTCTGCCACTATTCCAGACTAGGGACAGAGAAAGATGCTTCAGGAAACCCAGCTTTTATTGTCTTAAAAGTTGGAAGGCTTCACATAGCACTACTTACGGGAAAATGGTAAGTGACTTCAGGGACCAAAACTACTTACAGAGAGACTGGATTGAGGAACCAAAGTCACTCCATCTCTTGCTTTTGGAGTTTGGGCCAAAGCCATTGAGGAGAGGGGAGCCGCAGCACAGATTTGTCCCGGCACTCAGCAAGGGGTTTTACTAACAGAGGATGGGAAATCACAAATGGGGATGACAGAGTGAGAGGATGAAGGACTCATTTCTCTTCAGAGTGGATATTTGTGGACAGCAACTAACTGGAGCCCAGATGTGCGTTTTAGTCATCTTAAGCAGCTGGGTGAGCAGTAATCTGTTATCTGGAGAGGTGACAGTAATAGCTAGCAATGAATCAACCAAAGGACTCCATTTTATCTCCCACAATGAATGTTTTACTTTTATTTCTTTATTACGGGTAGTTCTATTTGATAAGCTTGAACCTGGATGGGAATGAGCATTTGCTGTTCAGTTCAATGTTTGGGGAACTGCAGAGGTCTGAGTTTGAGTTTTCACTATTTTAATCTAATTATTCCTTTTTAAACTTATGCTTACATAAAAGCACCTACACAGAAAGTTCAGAATACAGGTTTTTTGTATTAAATATTTCTGAGAGGAAGATTCCAAAATGATTCACAACATCTTCCCATTAGCTCTCTCTCTCACACTTTTTGACAGCCATGGAGTGGAATAATATGTCATTCTCTGTCAGCAGTTTAAGCAGAATGGCACTATTTTATCTTCTCCCATTTCTTGTTGATTGACCCTGATTTCAAGTGTCTAGTCTATATCTATTGAGAAAGTCTTGTTTGTTCCTATACCATCATGCTGATTAGGTGCAGTAATATATTTCTGTTATTGATGTTTTCAAGCTCATTTTTTAACTTCAAAGGAGATTACACCAAGAATGAAATATTGGCCAGTACCTACAAACCTAAAATATATTGCTTCAGGGAATTTTTCTTCTCTATAGAAAACAGACTTTGTAAATTTTCTCAGCCTCTTGATTCTATGTGCAGCTTTTCTGAAGTATACCAATGTGATGCTGTTTACCCTACTGCAGCTGCGTCTTAAGGTGCCTTCTACGTTCTAAATCAAAATTCAGTAACATTTAACAATATGTGAATGGCTGGAAATCAAGTATGCTAAGGTCAGCTTTCTGGGAGTGTTGCTATGTCTTTGTATAGAGAAAGAAACAAAATATAAAAAATTATAAACAAGAATAAAATGCAGTGAAAGGTGGCACGTTTTGCTAACACCTTTCTTGTTTACTTACTAATGGAGATCATATCTATTCTGATAAAAGAACTTCTGAGGAAGTATGGTAAATGGATAAGATCTAAGTGTGAACAGAAATCTGGTTAAGTTTTCCAAAATTTGTGTGAATGATGTAACAAACTACCCAATTTTAAAAATAACTAATTTCAGAGTGAACTGGTCACAACTACTCTGTGTACAATATATAGAAAGAAAAAGAGATATTTATTTTGGAGTTATGAAAAACAAGGCTTGTGCAAAGGATTGGATTGTGGGGATTTAACTTGCTGACAATTTGTAGCACAGGTTTGTGTAGATTTGCTGCACTTATCAGAAAGATGCATCTCCAGGAAAGGTCCTGGTTGATGATGTGCAGTCAGGACTTGCTGACCCAAGCAAAGCCACCTCACTTCCGTGAGACAGAGAAGGGGAAGGCCTCTATGGAGGGGCTGGTGGAGACCCCTTACACGCAGGGATCCTCATTACCCCACAACCAACCATGGGTCTAAGCAGGACCATGCCAGTCTCGTTCCCCCGATGGACCAGGCGAGGGGAATCAGGCAGCATACATGGTAGCATCAGTACTTGCCAACTGGTGGAAGAATTTTTTCAGCCCCAGAACATTACAGCAGGTCTCTGTGACTACTGAAACTGTCATGGATTACTTGATCTCTGCACTTGATGTTTGTGATCTCACTCTGAGAAGGTCCTCCCTATACATGGCATGACCCTTGGAAAGGCGTAAAGGCGGACTGGACAGCACCAAGATTTGACCTTCCAAACCAAGAAGCTTAAATTTTGCAAAAATGATGGTTGAGTTATTACACTCCTGTACCCAGCCATGGAAGTTAATCCTCCAGCTCTTCTGATTCACAGTTAGGAGTTGCTGTCTTGGCTCAAACTGAACCATTTAGTCTGACACTCCACACCTACTCTGGATATGCAAATCAGGCCCCTACTTCACATCCATACACTTTTCACCATTTTATGGGAGCTTGAAGACTTGAAGACTTTCTTGGAGGTCTGACCCCACGTTACAGCAGGCAAGCACCTTTATGTGCCTGTGAAATAGTGGAAAGGTTCTTTTTTTTTTTTTTTTTTTATTCCTTTGTAAACCTACAGGACTAGGCGTAAAATTTGATCTTGCCAAAACAGATTGAAGTCTTGCAACTGAGGTGGCTAGAATCAAGATTTGCCCAGACTTGTGGCCTCCAAAACTGGCCACATTTTCTCCATTCCTCTGGTTTCTAGATAGAAATGCAATTTAGAAGCTTCAAAACTGTGAACTAAGGTAGACAGGACATTTGGCAATGGGGATGCAAGACACTGAAAGGCACATAATTTCAGAACATCTCCACCAACACAAGGAGCTTTTAAAAAATATTTCTGAAATGCTGACGTCTGCAGGCAAAGAAACTAGGCTATTTGACTCAAAATTTCATGTGATAGCTGCTTCAAGAGTATTTGAAAATACAGCAGCTATTTTTCTTGGGAAACTAAGGCCCTGGCTACAAGTACAAGGTGATCCAGAATGGATGTAATTTTTAAAAGGAAAAGATTTGTGAACTGTTCCAGTCAAACAGTTTGCCCAGTTACTTCAGACAAAACTGTGACTTACAAAATGTGGCATTCCTATCAGAGATCTCACTTATTTTGACCCATCCACTTTGACTGGATCTCTAGAGCCCAAACAGCTCAGGCATGGCTTTGTCCTCCCTGCCACAGACCAGTCACAGACCAGTAACATAACTGCTCAATTCCTTGCATGTCTGTGTACTTCTTCCATAAGGGAGACATGGAAACCTAATCTCCAGGATCTGGATGAGAAGGGAAAAAAAAAGTTTATGTGCAAGGAAAAGCTTGCCAAGCTCAGAATAAGGGCTCATCCTGGGAGCTTGTACAATGTTCTTACGATAGGCTGCAGGTTTTTATTCCCAAATTGGATAAGTTGGTAGGTACAACGTGAGCATATGGGCAGGTGACTCCTAGGAGCAGCGAGCTGTTGCACGTCGGCCAGGAAAAGGCATGTCACGAGTGCTGTTGTTTTGCAGCTGACGGGCAGCATCCCGCGTCCCTGCGCGCAGGAATCCCGCGATTATTAGTTACCAATTTTCCGCAGTGCCTCCCACCGAGCCCGGACTCCAGGGGAGTATGAGGCCGCTGCCCCTCGACAACGCCTCTGCCGAGGCACGGCGCTTCCAGCTCTGCTCCAGAGGACCGCAGCAGTTTGTCTTCCTATCACTCACATCCTAAAGGTTCGCCCCTGATGTCACCCACGGATCTACCCCTATCAGGAACCCCACGAGCTGTGAAATCCAAAGTCTGGGCTGTGCTGCTGTACGGCTTTGTGATCCCTAGCCCGCCCCTACCCCCGCCACGAGACCGCATTGTTTTGGTTTCCTTCCATTCCCTTTTTATTTCTGCACGCTCAGGTGACATTTTCCAAGCGTTCCCTGCCGTTTGGATATTCCCAGCGCCCGGGCCGCGGCGGCGGGAGCCGAGCCCGGGGCTGCGGCGAGGGGCGCGCACGGAGACCCCCGCGGCG
>WBMY01010094.1:332266-464165 GCA_013397315.1 Donacobius atricapilla | reverse complement strand
GGCCGCGGGCGGCCCGGGAGCGCGGTCCGCGGGCAGAGCGCATCCCCGGCGGGCGGGAAGCGCCGCGCTCGGCGGCAGCGGCTGATTCGGAGCTCCGTTGAAAAAAATCCCACTTAATTCCGTCACGATTAAAAATGGAGTCCTGCTTTTCGGTCACTTTCGTTTGCCGTTGCATCGCAGTCGGGTTTTTCAGGGTAACGTGCTCGCTTCGCATCAACCATTTTATGCTGCCTTTGGTCGGTGGGTTGGATTTTGGTTCGGAGCGGTTTTGGTAAGGTGGTGTCATGCAGAAACTTGCATTGCTATTCATGTTTGGTTTTTTGCAAAAGGATGTCTCAGGCTAAAACTAAAGGCAGGCGAAGACTTCATTACGGGTTTGCCAAGCCAAAAGACCCCACCTGTTAGGTCTGCTGCTAGGTTTCCAAGCTGCGGTGCAGAGTCACTACTCTTCACTTTTTTCCTCTCCCCTAGTTGGATTTCAGCTTTTTACTCTCCATGCTTTTTAAAAAGTGGGAGGGTGGCTATAACTGCTATTACGCTTTCTGGCGATTGTTTTTCCTACTGCTGTTGGAAAGGTAGTTCCAAGTGTCTTAGTTTGGTTTTCAAGATGTCTGATTCCCATGTATTATTTAATGGAAACTTTTCCTTGGAAATGTCAATTAATTACGAATAACTTTAACTCACAAGGTCTTTGCCAGACTGCTTTTGTAAGAGTATTACTCCAGAGAATCATGGAGAATGATTAGAATTTCCTTTTTGGGTTTGTTTCGGGTTTTTTCTTTACTATTTGCTTTGAGTGAGTGAACAAGGGGGGAAAAAAAAGAGAAGTTAACAGGAGTTAGAATATTGCTAGAGTATTTTTATCGTAACTTCATTATGGTAATGTAATATCTCCAACATCCACGTTGCAGTTGGCTTTTCTTTGGCTGGGGAGAAACAGTGTTTTGAATTTTTTTTTTCTCAGTCACGAGTGGCAGCAGTGGTGCATTTCTGGTGTGGCTGTGTTGCCTGTGGATGATGAAGTGGTGTTCCATCTGCAGATACCACAGGAGGTGGTGCCAGTGAACAGTGGTAGTGGTACAGCTTGCTAGCCAGACAGGTTGTCAGTCTTCTTCAGTTGTGAGACCGTGTGTCCCATGTGCTTGACATACCCTTCCCCTGTGCTGGCCAGCCTCCTCAGAAGTCGTGATTGCCTTTCTGACATTTAGCCTGAGGTGCTCCTTTAATCTCTCTCTCTCTCTGCTTCTACATGAATTCAGTGGTCAGAAACGTCCCTTGACTCTTTCACCAAATCCCTCATTTCCCCCTTCTTTACCCCATCACAACAGGGGTGTAACCTTGGCTTCAGCGTTTGCTGTACAGTGCCTAGTCAGCACACCTGATCTTTGCCTTGACAGGACCATTGCATCTTGTCATGCCTTTCTTTTCAGATGATTATAAAGGCTGGAGGGGAAGATGTGGTTGCTAGCTTTATTTTACATTGCATACTGCCCATCAGAATAATCCTGAGCTGGAAGTTTTGTAAACTGTATTCTCACTGGTAAGTGCAAAGCTTTCAACGGTTTTGGTTCAGGTTGTGCTGTGGAATTGGGAATCTGGCTCATGTGCAGGGAAAGGATTAGACAATGATGATGGATTCCCTCAAGTCTACAAATGCAGTGAATCTGAAATGAAGCTCGGTAGTGTAGCCACGGCCCTGGAGGCAACTAGCCCATTACTAGAGTCCAGACATTTGCAGGAGGCTGTGCACTTGAGGGTTGCTTGATCACTAAGCAGTTTATGGGGGACGTGGCCTACTGCAGAGAGTGGTGGGGTTAATAGAGTTCTGCTGCGCGCAGTCAAGTCTTGACTGTTCGTGGGAGATTGTCTGGGTTGTGGATTAAGTCTGCTGGGTTGCAGGGAAGCTCCTAGCAGTGCTGCCCTTAGAGTGTGCAGCTGCATGCTGTGACTGGTGCTGCCCAGGCTCGCTGGTTGTGTGAGGCCCTGGGCTCGCTCTTCTCTTCTGCATTGTCACTCACTCTACGCTGCCCTAGCGAAATTTGCGTGTGTGTGGTATCACTGCTCTCCTGTCCCACCTGTATCCTGGAAAAGCGGTGCATGACCATAGTGACATAACCTGCTTTCTTTCGTTAATGTGACAAGACAGAAGTATGCAGAGATGGAAGCAGCAGATTTAACAGTTGAAGATGTCTTTGCAGACCTTGGCTTTGCATCATGATGTCAGTGTGATGGTCTAATTATGCAGTCATGTCAGGACCCTACTTCCCTCATGAAGAGATAGTGATTCAGATATGGGGTTTTTTTTAAGTCTTCACAGTTCGTCGTGTGGTCCATGTATTGTTTCTACCTCTCATCCATGTGGCATAATGAAATAGAATTTTTAATTTCCTCTGGGCTTCTCTGTGCAGCCCTGACTAGCTGTGCTATGTGGTTGGGAACTGCCATTACAGCATCCCTTTATTGTGGAAAGTTCTTGTTTACTTTTACATTTTGATAAATTTTGCTTCAATCCCTGCACAATTTTCCCTTTAAACAATCAGTCAGTTTTTGGCATGATGACTGAGAAATATCTGCGGACTTTTTTCTCCTGCTCCAAGAGGGCATTTGTTTATGTTTTTTTTGGTGTTTCAATTTTAGCGTGTTGAGAGCTCAGACTGTGCTTAAAGAGTTCTAGACTCCCACAGGGGAATCGGGAAGGCAGAGAGTGTAACCACTGACCAGATGTGATGGCTTTTCTCACCTTGCACTCTCAGTTTCTCAGCAGGTACTGGGATGATGCCTACAAGGGGGATTCAGATTCTCTATCTGTGTCCTCCATTCCTGTATCTTCCATCAGGTCATATGATAGATTAATTTTTCTTGACCAAAGTGCCTCCATTTTCTGCACTAATTGATGCACAGGTCATGGAGAGGGTGTTACGGGGTGTGGGTGGACTAGTATCACAGTGCGCAGGTAAACTGAGATGTGATGTGGCAGAAAGGCTCATTTCTTAGGTTACCTGTCCTCAGAGTGATTGAATGATGTTTCTAAAAAAATTTTCATTTTCTGATTTTCTACCTAGTTTTCTGGGTTACTTTTCATAAAATCTGAGCTGTCATCATGTAAAATTATACCAGCAACTGCATGGGATTTTGCACTTACCCTGTTGATGGCAGTGCTCCTGATGCCAGTAGTTGGTTACCTTCATCTGCAGACGTAAATGAGTGGATACTTTGCCCTGATCATCAGAAGAGAAAATCCAAGGGGTTAACTTTCATATCTGAGGCTCTGAGGAACAAATTCCTATTCTGTCTCTGCCTTGCTGGGGTTGGACACTTTCAGACTCTCTGCTCCATCTGTTTTATCCCTTTATCCTCTAAAAGTCTTGCTCTAGTCTTGACATACATTCAAGACCCTAATATTCCTTATTCTGTCGATTTTCTCTGCCTCGTTTCCGTTTTTCATCTCATTGTCCAGTGGAGCCAAATCCTCTTTGGTTTGGTGGTATCCTATCCTGCTACTTCATCCCCTTGTTGTTGTCACTCTGTTCTCCTGCACTGGTGCTGTGAGAAGACTAGAGAAAAGAAAAAACTGTGTCTCCTTAGCTGTGCTTTTTCCCTTTAACATGGAATTCATTAAAGCCAGCCGAATTAAACTAAAAAACACCCCCACAGCGTAACTGTCTTTAAATCACTGTCCTACATTGTACTGGCCGCTTAATTTTAAGAACTTTTTTTTTCTACCCCTGCAGTAGGTGAGCCTTAACACTGCACAAATGGCAGAGCTGGTGAGTTGGTGTGTTGGCAGGTGGAGCTGCTGGCAGATTTGTGTGCTTTTGAGCACTTTACCTGGGTTTCACAAATTTGTAGGACTGATTTACTTTCAAATAAAAATGTTAATGTAGGAAAAGTGTATGGCGAGGGAAATCGGTTAGCACAGCAATGACTAATGTGTTGAACACTGTGACTTGCCAACAATTATGATTCACTGAAAAAAGAAAAAAATTATATCCTGGACGTGGGATAGTTAAAGGGGGACAGAAAATTCATCAATGCAGTGTTTAATTTAAAAATGTGCTTTCAGAGAATTAATTGCTGTAGTATTTAAGCCTGGATTAATATTTGCTGTCAAATGTTCCCTGCTGCATATAACATACGGTTCCAGTTTGGCACTCTAATGATGTTCAGTATTGGCATCTTCTGATTATTTAGCCTGAGGGAGTCCCATTGGTATCAGTGAGACCACCTGGAAAATTAAGTTTCTATTCTGTTGTAGTCACTACAAAATTTAATACCTATTAATTTACTAAGGGGAAATCATTTTGCCTCATAATACCATTGTGTTCTTCTAACTGCAGAAATCAATTGAATGCAAATTTCGCTGTCTCTATCAATGCAAATCAGGTTCAAGAGAACTTTCATGTTAGTTTTAGGATTTTTAAAACTATGCAATTACATGCTTTGGTAGCAGATGTAGTTCATGTTCTGCAAATCTTTGCAAATGGAATCATGTTCATGGTGTTACTGAGTAAAATAAATATTATCCTTTCATGCAAGTGAGCCCACACCCATTTAAGTTTGGGTTTTTAAAGTTATTTGCTATCAAAATGATTATCAGAGCCTGGACAGCCTTCTCTGTTCACGTGATTAGTTATTGCTCAAGTGTAGTGCTTTCATAAGTAAGGTTTAGGCTTGATCTTTGCTCTGTTCCATGCAAGGAAATACGGTTTTTGAACTAACTGCTTTGCTTTGGCTGTACTTATCCCATACCTTACTCCCAATGATCTAAGAAGTAGTGACAAAATGATTTCTAGCGCTTGGAGACATTTGTAAGTTTTCTTTAGCCTTGCTCACGGCCTTGCATATTGAGACATCCTTTGATATTGAAGTACTGTCAAGGCTGGCAGACATCCATCCTTCTCTCCTGCAGCATGTGTGAGGGAAAAAACAGAGGAAAACTTTGCATTCAGCTCAGATTAAAATACTACAGCTAATCTTCAAGGTGTCTAAATTATAACAGGATTAGTAGGGCATGGGGTTTCTTTAAACTGTTTTGCTAGAAATTCAGATCATTTCAAAGAGGCCTCTTGAGCCAGTAATCTAGTCACTGGAGTGGGTAATTCCATTTTGAAAGCTTGTGGGATTTTGAGTGGCATACTGGCATTTTTTGGTAGACTTCAGTGACATTTATCTTGAGAGCATTCTCTTCAACCTTTATATCTTTCTCTCTGTCTCTCGCAGTCTATCAGTCCTCCTTCCTGGGCTTGAGAGGGATATTGCTGTTGTTCCTGTCTCGGATGGCTGCTAGGAGAGGAGGTAGCTTCTGTGGGAGCCTGGCTGTTGAGTGTGCCTGGCGCTGCCTATCTCCACGCTGTGCTGCCGGTACCCATCATGGGAGCAGTGTACAGTGGAGGTCTGTGTGTGCCACACAGATGGTACATGACAGGGCTGGGAGCCAGCATGGCATCCTGAGGGAGATGTCTGTGAGAACCAGCAACTCCACATCAGGAGGTGCTGTCCTGAAGAGATGCTGGGTACTGCGTCTCTTGTTTCCCACTGAGTTTCTACCAGCTTCTTTAGCCTTTAGCATGGAAAATAAAATACAGTCTGTTGCACTGAAACTTGGGAAGGATAGACCCTAGAAAATATAAGAGGTACTGATACCATTTGATTCAACCTCCTTTCCTTTCTCTCTTGCTTTCTTGTGCTGTTGGGTTAGGTGTGGTGGCTAGCTGGCTCTCAGTCTGAGCGAGTCCAGCCTGCAGTGTTTACATCTGTGCTTGGCATTAGGACATCTACTGCATGCCACAGTTATCTCTCTTTCCAGCATGAGTTGGAGTTTGCCACTGAAACCTTGCTAGGGCAGGTGCAGTAGAATCTGTTTTAGTTATTATTAGAATGACTGTTTCTTGAAGCACCAAGGTTAGTTCTCTGTAGCAGTTCAAATTATTAAAAGATCTTGGAAGGCTAAAGTGAGAGGATTTAATGGTCCAAGTGCTTTTCTGTGGGGATAATTCATGTGCAGACTAAGCAACAGCCAATGTTCAAAACACATTAAGGCCCACCAGTCTTGATATAGTCATTAATCTCTGCATTCACCATGATAGAACTCATCAGAAAAATCCACATGATGCTGAGGAGTCTTCCTAGTTGGGGCATGGTTGCTTATGGCACAGAGAACCAATTGTCTTCTGACCTGATTAAACCAATTCAAGGTTCACATGGGAGTATTGGGTTTGCATAATTGTCCTGGTACTGATACAGGTGGAGGCTTAGGACTGTTCTCTGAGGATATTTCTAGTTGGATTCAGGTGTTACAGCACAAACCAGGGCAAGATTTCTCCTCTACAGAGAGGATCTGTACATCTAAGCAATTGCCAAAGCTTTTGTTTGTGATTGTTTTCTGTATTTGAACAACACATATTAAATGGAAAGAAACTGGCTAAGTTGGCTAGATGATAATTATATAGATTATGGTAATTTCTACAAGACCATACAAATTCTCATGTTGAGTTTCAGCAACGTAGGCAGTAAGTTCAGCTTGGAGCACAGATGGCTGTGCAAACAAGCTACAAAATAATTGTGCACATGTAAGTCCCTATCTTCCTTAGTTTGTATAGTTTCAATCTTGATTTTCTGCCTTACTTTGGTGAGGTGATGGTTGAGCTGGGAGTGGGTGGTTGAATGAGAGCTGCAGATAACTGTGTCACATGCTAGTTGCTGATTTCATAAACAGGCATTAGCTCAGACTGTGCTGTTATTTAGGTGGTGTTAATGTGGCAGGTATGAGTTAAGCCTTCATGATTTCCATGGTATTTTCCTGCTGCTGTGAAGTTGCTAGGTGTGGGTTTTTTAATTTATTTTTTTATTGTCAAGAGATTGCCTTGGAGGTCAAGTGTGAAGTTAGCCTAAGTGAAGTGCATGGGGATGCTTCTAGCAGCTACTGAGCTGTCTGGGAGTCTCATCGCCTAAATTCTGAGCTGAACCAGGGTTTAGCGGCTCCAAATTACCTGAAATCTTTTCTAGGGGAAGGTGATCACTTCATGTTACTACTCAATAAAATTAGTGACATCTTGCACATATGGGGTAAAGCATGAAAGAACTGGGCTGCTTATGGCTTTGTTCTCCTTAAATCCCTTCTGAGAGTAGTTGTTGCCTGCAGCTGTGTGGTCCTTGGGGGTAGGATTGAGCTCTGGATTGGCACCTATTGACAATGCTGATATGTAGATGTTTAATAGATATAAAGCTATCAGCCAGGCTGACTCCAGACAGCTCCTCATTGCAATGGCAGTGGCTCTGTCTGTCGCTTACTGAGGATGCTGGCCTTTCCAAGAGTGTGTGGGGGGAGTCTTAGAGCACAGAAGAAAGCCTCTGTTAAAAGTGGCTTACCAGGTACTGCTGTCTTTTTAGTTTCCTTTTCTCTGCTGGAGAATCCTCCTGGAAGCTTTCCTCTTGATCATTCGGAAAAGATTGCTTAAGAAATTTTGAAGAGATATCAGTCATCATCAGTGAGTGTTACCAGTATAAACCCTGAGCTGTTTTGAAAGATTTCACTTACTGTTTGTCAGCTGTTGTTTGTTGTTGTGATCCAGGAATATCCAAGCCTGCCTTTTGGATCAACTTGTGAAACATTTTTTCTCATTACATTCTTCTGCTGCACTTAGGCTCTTAGGAAAGTGGCCAATGATTTCTATATTGCTGTATTTTTTGTACCATTTAACCAGTTATGAGTATGACAATACCATTTTGTCACACCTTGGTAATCTTTGGAATATTAGATTGTATTACAAGGTTCAACAAAGCAAATACATCAGACAGTTCAAGTTTTCGCTTTCTGTCTGTTTCGTTGTGGTGGCGGTGGTTTATTTTCTACAGCTTCATTACAGTATTAGTGCAGTAATATTGTATGACTTCAATTCAGAAGATTTGTGCAGATGGTTGGTAGGGAGTGGCCTTCCCCAGGAATGACTCAGCTCTGGTTCAGGCTGGCAGAGTGAACAGTTCCTAGCTGTGTAAGGTTGTAAAGAGAGCAGTGTTTGTGGGAAAGCAGGGTAGAGGTTAAAGTACTTGGTTTGCAAGGCATGTGTCCCACAGGAGCCCTTCTGGCCTAGGTAATGGCAACTAGTGTGTCCTTGGCATAGATGAAGGGATGCTAGAGTGACAGTAGACCGAGAGCAAGCCATAGTGTCTTGCAACCAATCTGGTGCCAAGACCTTTCCCTTTTTTGGGGGATAATTTCTGTTTCCAGATCCGTAACAACCTACTGTTGCCTGACAGTTGCTTTAAGATGACAGTAGGGCTGTCTCGTCCAGCCGCCACCACACTTGCCTCTCCCTCTGCCCCCAGCCTCACATGTTTAACACCTCCCCTGAGTTTTACCAGAGATGGCAAATCTGTGCGGTGAGCTGAAACCTATGCCGACGAGCATGGGAAATAATTATCTGTTTCTGTTCACTGACTGAAAAACTCTGGTACTTAACACAATGGATAATGTGGGAGCGTAGCAGAGGAAGAGCGAATTTTGCTTTAGGCATCTGCATTGAGGACTTGGAACAAATGAGAGCAGTCACGAAACTGAAGTCATGGAATCATTGTATTTGGCTTGCTGGATGCATCTTTGGTTTTATGATGGGTGTGTAAACAGAAATAAACAACATTCTCCTTAATATACTTCACCAGAGGGAAGTTCCTCAGGCAGCTGTTCTGCTGCTTTCATTTGGGTCATAAAATGGGAAGGGTGGTCTTCATATACCGCCTTTCGTTTTTATTAAAAGGTAGAACCAGTTCATGTGGGAGGATTTTTTTGTTGTTGCTGAAAGAGGTATTTCTCAGATGTTCTGTTTCTATTCCCATTCCTGGCTTTTATGTATGTTTATAAACCTGAACAGAAAAAAATGAGAAAAAGCCAAACAATCCAATCCAGCTTCCTTGCAGTCTTCTGTCATATTCTTATTTTTGAAAGAAGTTAATTTTATGGTGGCTCTGTAAAACATAAAACACAACTTTGTTTAAACAGTGAGCTATCTTTACACAAATGTACACGTTTGGAATACTGTATGTTATTTCTGTTTTAGAAGACATTTATGTACTGCTCCTACCAACTATTTTCAAAATCACTGTTCCAAGTCACTATAGAGGAATATGAGAAAACATTTATTTTTTTTTAATGTGGAAACATAACATCTTAAAAGAAGCAGCATGCACTTGTAGTTGCAACTTGACAGCCTACGTTTAAGCTGTTCTGCTACACAAAACTGCATGCTGTCTTGTTTTGTTCTCTTAGGCTGTGAAACCCATCTTGAAACTGAGAGTTAAATAGAAATTATTTTATCTTTATTTGGCATCCTTTTGAAAGGGGCTGCTGGAAGAATGGATGTTGCTCTGATACCATGTAATCTTTCATTTTATGAAGTTCAGTTCCACAGCTTTGAAAACCAGCAGCTTGTTGAGCTGTTAGCTACTTGGAAGCAAATTATATTTAGGTGACAAACCAGTTTGGGGCTATAGGTGTGGATGGACAGTTTGGCCATGTAATTTCTATTTACTTCCCATCATAATCTCTCTTGACAGTAATTGTTAACACTGTCATCATAAAATATTAAGACAATGATTCTAGCCATGACTTTTTGAAGAATATCTCTAAATCTGTTTCTAATTATGGCACGCACAAGGGCTTGATAACAGAAGTTTTTAAAGTTTTATAATCCTGAAAAAGGTGCTCTGTCTCATTTATAAAATGGTGATTAAATAACCCAGACCACTTTTAAGAGTGTGAATTGATGGGAAGAGCTTTTCACATTACCTAAAATGTGGCTCCCATACTGATCTGAAATGCTGTTTCTTTTGCTTCTAAGGTGTATCTGTTGCCACGAGCTGGGAACATTGCACAAAAATGGCTGCTTTCTGTTTCTCATTTATTCTTTATGCAGGAACATGTGGCATGGTTATGTTTGGCAGGAGACATGGGTACAGAGAAGTCTGTAAGGGATGTTTGGTCCTGCACAGTCTGTTTTGTACAGATGCACCTGCTGGAACTTGAAATGTGTGACAAAACCAAATGTTGGCTTGAAGGTTTTTGTGTGCTTTTCAGGTAGTGGAATTTTCTGCTTTCTTAAATACAGGAAAACTAGAGAATGCAATAGAACTTTCTACTGAGACAACTTAAATAAGCCATGCTGGGCTTCTCAGTTTCTGTTACGGAAATACTGCAGCAGTTTAATCAAGGCTTTCTCCAAACCAGCAGACTTGATAAAAGCAAATCTGTGTCAGTGAAAGCAGGTGCTTGGCATAACCTGTGCTGTGGAGCGCGGCAACATGGCAGAGAGACCTGTTAGTTTTCTGGAGTAGTTCCTATGCAGCCACAGTGACAGTAGTGAAATGTCAGATGAGTCCCCAGAAGAGGTGAGTAGAGACTGGCTTCTCCTCTTAGCAATGATGTTTTCCAAAGCAATCTCAGTGCCACCATTTAACAGTTCATTGGTGTCTTTTGCATGATGGAAGGCTTTTGTTAATTCTGCTGTTGTCTTACAGCTGCTCTGGACCTGCTTTTGCTGTGGTGATCCTGTGACCAGCGAATTCACGCTGTGTAGATAGCAAATCAGATGAGGGAATGTGTGAAAACTCTGTAATAATGTACTTAACTTAAATGTTGAAGAAGACATCGCGGTCCAGAACTTGCAGCTTTGCCTTTTCTTGCCCATAGTTATGCTGTGTGGGAAGTTCTTCAGGTAATCTGGCATCTCTAGGTTCTTCAGGAGAAACTGGAGAAGATCTCATTCCACAGTACTTCCATTGACTGACTAGGAAAAGGGCAAAAAAGGTCTGTTGAGAGTCGCCTTTCTTTTAGCCTCTAGATGCTCAGCACATGATCATAAGTAAGTAATTGTTGACATATTCTGTGTAATACATGGGCTGTGGTGATGGTTTCTGTATTTCAGTCACTTATTTTATTAATCTCATTTTTACCCACATAGTGAAGAGTCTTTAAACTTCTCGAGGGGATAGAGATCATATATTTTTGCATACAAACCCAGAAACGTGTTCAAAGGTTAATCAAGGAAACACTTTCCTTTTTTAATCAGTTAACTGTGCCGGTGTGGATGAACAAGTATAGTGTCTGTATTCAATTCTAGACTTGTCTGTGTAGTACTTTCTCAGCTGTCAGCTATAATTATACCTGGAACTGTTAGAACATTTACTCTCTGAAACACAGTGAGAGCATAAGTGGATTTTTGGCATGTTCTTCTTTTTGTTGCCTTCTTGCATGGTGGAAAGGAATATGTACCAAAATAGATGAATAAAGGAAATGCGTGAGAATTGTTCATATTGGTGCCTCTGGTACCTTGCCTCACATATGACTTCTGACAATTTGCCTTTTGTGGCTTCAGTTTAACTGGCTTCTCTGAGGTCAATTGCATAAGGATGCTATAACTGTGAGCTATACTTTCGGACCTTAAATATGATGAAAGAAAGACTGACAATGAAGAAAAGTTTTGCAGAGATGCTTGCTGTGGTAGTGTGACTTGAATTGAAGTCTGGGAGAATGGGTAAGGAAAACTCTCTGAACTGGTAAACTGACAGATTTTGTTTCAGAGCAGGTAAGTTATCACTCACTTCTGCTCTTGGCCAGGAACATTATAGTAAATAATAGCAACATTATACTTAATAACACACAGTATAAGAGTGGAGAAAAATTAGTCACTGTTAGCCAGTAAAATTGTTGCTTCTCAAAGACACCTCCAAACTCGCTCATTCTTAGTGGGCTTTTCAGAGACATGAGACACCCAATAAAAAAATATTTGTCACATATATAGAAGGAACTTCCACAGAGACTCTAGGGAAAGCCTCTCTTGTCTCTGTTCTCTCCGACTTGGTAATTTGTTTTTACTGACTGAAAAGTCCATATTTTGAAATGAAATAGTCTTTTTCTTTAAAGAAAAGCTTTTGGGAGTGTGTTTTGCTTGCAATTTATGAGCCACTCCATGAAGGAAAGGTATTGCAGAAGAACTCTTCTTGCAAGTGTGCCGCTTCTGGCGTTAGAAACAGGGACAGAGAAGTTAAGTGAAGGATGTGGCATCTTCCAGGGAGTGGCTCAGGAAAGTTTTTCTGTCCTATTTGTGCCTCCTTCTGCAGTGTAAGTTTTAAGAACTACAGTAATCTTGAATTTATTGAAGGCAGCCTTGAACATTTTGTTTGTTTTATAACCTTTTCCAAAAACTTGCTGGGAAAGGGACCACTAGCACGGCAAAGGTCTGTTGCTGTAGAGCATGCGATTTGTGTGTTACTGCTGTAGAACCGGTGATGATGGATAGTGTGTCTCTTACTGAGAGTCGGAGTCCAAGTACATCTAGCAGCATAAAACCTCTCATTCTACTGCGAATTATGTTGTGTTATTTGTGCAAGCAGTGATAAGAATGGGATTAAAAACAATGCCACAGAGTGGTGTTTTTTTACCTGCTCATGAGATAGAAAGTTTAAGTCCTAGAGGAAGAAAAACTTCAGTCATGGCAGTCTCTCTCCTCAAGGCTCTGTGCACCTCTGCCATGAGTCCTGGGGCTCTGGCTGAGACTTCCAAGGAACCTCAGGAAGCTGATTGCTGTGTTTTAGATCAGGTGAGGCAGCCCTTGACCATGGAAGACCCTGCAGAAGCCTGCTAATATTTGAAAGCAGCCATACAGAGGTTAAAAGGCAGCCTGACAGCCCTGTTGGAGCAGTACTTTCTGATGAAGTGGAAGAATTAGCAAGATAGAAATACAGAGAGGAAATATTTGTAATACTTGAGTAGGCATCTGTGGTGGGGGTCAACCCACTACTGCATCTAAAAAGTTCTTACAAAAACTCCAGTAGAAAATTTCCAGTCCCTTTTGAACCTCCCAGCTGCAACAGAGCGTCCAACAATGGGAGTCATATGTAGTCTGTGGTACTTCGGTGAGGAACTGGAAAACTTCATTGGTTCATAAATGCAGAACATTCTATTGTAGAGCATTTTTTGTCTAGAAGCTGATATTGTTGCTCTGAGATAATTGAAGTAAACTGTTCTTTGCTCAAGGATATAGAAAAGATGCTACTTTGCTGATAAAATACTGTGTTGCATTTGGTTTTTTCACCTGTCTTTGCTGCAGAACTGCTTAGTTTGTGAAATTTAGCTATCCAGAAGGTGAGTGGTGGTGATATAGTCTGTGTTTTCCTAAGCAATGTAATGAAGGCCTTCCTTTCTGTACTAGGAACATAAAAGCTCTTTGTCTTGCTTTTCAAAGTTCTCTGCTTCCTCCTCCTCTCTCTAGCTGTTGCCTCTTGCTTAGTCCCCAAAAAAAGATCAGTTTCTGCCTCTCCCCATGATTGCGAAGCTGGGCTTACTTGCTTACTTACTTGTATTGCTTACTTGTTTTTCAAACAGACATCTCTGTGTGTTCTCTCCATGTTGCCTCATGGGCTTCAAAGCAGCCCTCCAGAAACATTCACAATGCTTTCTCCTTGCTTCTTAAGGCCTTGCAGTGGTATCCACAAATGCTTGAGGAGGGCTAATGCTTCTGAGGTGCTTTGGTTTTGAATATTAAACAGACCAGTGTAATTTTGTTTCTTCATTCATTCATTTCTTTATCTCCTTTCACATGCGTATCTCTTTTTGGCAAATACTGCTTTTTGCACTGACCTGGAGCTGGTGCTTGTGGCCCTTTTGTAATACAGGTTGTTAGTAAGAGCTTGCGTGTGCTTGTCACAATGTTTAAAGAAAGTACTGCAGTAAATGGGCCATTAAGTTATTAATGTCTCTCTTTTACCTTCCACAGAAGCCCCTTGTGCTACTCCACTGATCTGTAGCTTTGGAAGGCCGGTGGACCTGGAGAAGGATGACTACCAGAAGGTTATATGCAACAATGAGCATTGTCCCTACAGCACTTGGATGCACCTTCAGTGCTTCTACGAGTGGGAAAGCAGCATCCTCGTCCAGTTCAACTGCATTGGCAGAGCCAGGAGTTGGAACGAGAAGCAGTGTCGCCAAAACATGTGGACCAAGAAGGGATACGACCTGGCTTTTCGGTTTTGCTCCTGTCGGTGTGGGCAGGGTCATTTAAAGAAGGACACGGACTGGTACCAGGTGAAGCGAATGCAGGATGACAAGAAGAAGAAATCGGTGTTGGAGAAGAGTACGGGAAGGTCCATGACAGAGTCAGCAGAGGAGGCCAAAAAAGGCAGGCCGGCCAACAAGCCGCAGAAAGGCTTGAGTAATGACCTCCAGCGGAGGCACTCTATGGACAGGCAGAACTCCCAGGAGAAGGGTGTCATGGGGGGCAGCTACGCCGTTCGCTCGCCTTGTGTCTCTCCTGGCCAGTCCCCGCCCACCGGCTACTCCATCCTCGCCCCCACGCATTTCAGTGGCCCTCGTTCCTCGCGATACCTGGGAGAGTTTTTGAAGAATGCCATTCACCTGGAGCCCCATAAGAAGAACATGGCTGGTGGGGGCATGTTCAGGAATGCACATTTCGATTATGGGGCAGCTGGCTTGCAAGCACATAGATCAGGACACTTTGATACCCCTGTGCAGTTTCTGAGAAGGCTCGATCTATCTGAGCTGCTCACTCACATCCCCAGGCATAAATTGAATACTTTCCATGTGCGGATGGAAGACGATGCCCAGGTGGGCCAAGGGGAGGACCTTCGGAAGTTCATCCTTGCTGCTCTCAGTGCCAGCCACAGGAACGTTGTAAACTGTGCTCTGTGCCACAGGGCACTGCCAGTGTTTGAACAGTTTCCGCTGGTGGACGGGACGCTGTTCCTTAGCCCATCAAGACATGATGAGATTGAATATGATGTTCCCTGTCACCTTCAAGGTACAGGTTGTCTGTCAGTCGTGCTAGGTTTCATTAAATGATGGAACTGCCTTCTGTGCCCTGTCCCTGCCATTACAGATTTTCATTCTGATTCTGCATTTTTAAGCAGTTCTGCAAAGCTTGAAGTAATGTCCAAAATACTCACATGGATCAGATGGAAACACTTAGAAGGAATTACAAAAAGATGCCATATAGAAAGATCCATGCTTTATGTTTGGGCTTACAACTAAACAAGTTCTGATCTGATTTCTAGGTAGACCACGGGAAGGTTTTCCAGCCAGTCTGTTCTGGAGCATATGCATGCTCATTTATCTCTTGAGAACCTTACTCAAGAAGCACATCAACTTTTTAAACAGCCTTTTCAATTTAAGCATGCTGTGCTGCAGCCTGGGGGGAAGTCATATTTGTACCACTGATGAGGGTGAGGTACCTCTCATCAGCTTTCGCACTAGAGAGTATCAGTTTTGTTTTATAGCAACGTATTATTTCTAAGTATGGAAAAGGCTGTGTTAACACAGGCCTGGAGAAGTTGGATGTAGTAAGAGTAAGCTTTTAATATGGTGTGTTAAAGCAGCAGTTTAGTAGTGAAGGTTTTAGACTTATTTTGGACTTTTGGACTGACTTGTAATTTTGCGCATGCGTGAGCTATGTCTTGATTATGTCCTAGCTCTCAGATAAGTTGAGACCATAGCACGTTTCTTTTTTCCTCCGAGAGAAACAAGTGTAGGCCAGCATGAACTTTAGCTCTACCTGAAAGCTGTGGCCCAAACTTAAGTGCTCAGAGTGGTACATGGCTAGATAGGCCTGTTCTGCAGCCTGCTGGCAGCCAGCATGGCTAAAATAAGTCAGAGAAAGTATTCCTAGTCTGGTGGTTGAGGCATAGAATTATATGTTGAAAAGTGTGTTAGTAAGGGATTAACCAGATGTATTTTAACATTAAAGTTTCTCACCTTTCAGTAAAATACATTGAATCCCATGCATGGTCATAATGTGTGTTATATAACATACCTTTGCTCAGTAAACTTTGTATTTTATTTTTTTTTCTTTCCTTAAATCACTGTGCACTGAGTCACTAAACTGTACTCATGCTAACATTATTGTTTCTGTCTTGCCTAATGTACTTTAAGGAGAAAAAGCAATAGGCAAATATACAAGCCAGAAAAGTTCCAGGATAAACAGAGTATATGTATGTGAGATAACTATGCTTATTTGCTTTGGTGGGTAGTGACACAATGTGCTCGTGATGTTATCAGTACAAAAAGCTGGTTTAGTAATTGTGAAACTCATCATTTGTTAACGTTTGCCACTAAGAATGAAACTGTGAATTTTTTTTTACCTTAAGTATTTCTTAGCTGTTGGATTATTTTTTTCAGATAAGTTGCTGTGAATAATTAATTGTTAAAATTTTTGCTTCCTTGTCCTGGGTAAAATGGTTTATTACCAGAAGTACTCTTTGAAATGAAATTAAGCTGTAAGGTGCTATTCCAGGCTGTTATTTTCTTTTCAGTGCAGAAAATCACTTATTTTACTTTAAGCATGTTTAAGATACTAAGGTGCTTCATTTCCAATAGAAAAATGATCGTGAAAATTAAGTGGTGGGGGAATGTAGTATTTTAAAGTGCAGGAATACTGCAGAACTTCAGATGGGGAAAGTTATTTATCATCCTGCTCAACACAACTGCTGTGCATGGAGTTGTTTGAACATCACCAATCTCAAGTGTTCACTTTAGGAACAGAGTTTTATTATATTATTTGGAACTGAGTTACATACACTTTAGTTTCATCCCATCCTGTTTTCTAGACCTGAACATGCCAGTGTAGAATAACTCAATTTTTACCATCTCACACTTGCTAAAGTGTATTTTGTATGTATATTTTAAGAAGAGTCCATTTTTTCTTGTTTTTCTAAAATTGTTGGCTTAAAAACCAAAACAAGTAATACCACAGACTATTAATTTTGGAATTGTCTGGTATAGACTAATCATAAACTATTAATATTTTGTTTCCATTTTTGTAGAAGAGTTACAAGGTGTGTGTCTGTTGAATTACAGTTTGTGATGTGTTCAGTGCCTTGATGCTAAAGAGCACAAATTGCCATCCAGGGTGAACATGTGTCCTGTTTTGTTGCTGTTCTGTAACTTCACTACTGCTTAGCTCTGTCTTACATAGCAGTGCAAAATCCGATATGTTACAGGATTGGTACTTGGTGTCAGGTCACTTTTAATAGCCAACTATTAGATTGCAAATCAATTTAGTCACTACAAGTCAGGCATAATCTAGATCCAGATCTTTATAATTTAAGTAGGAATTTTGTTTTTTGTGAAAGTAAGTCTCAGATTTTGCATTGGTTAGTTTAATCACATGTGTGTAGTAAAAATGTTTGATTTCCAAGTCTGAGCCACTTGTTTTTTATGGAAATAAATGTAACTCAAGTTTTGAAACTCATTGTGCATACAGAGTCTAAGGTCATGACAGAGCTCAATATATTCATAGTTCTGAGTGGCATGTTTAAGTCTTTGTATGTGCAATGTATAATATATATAACTTGTTGTTAATGAACAGTCAGAAGAAAGTACATGAAAGAAATTTGCTCTTCTGACTGTTGCTTTTTTTCTATGGGGAGTATTAGGTCACTGGTTCCCTCTTTGCTGGAAGATACCAGCAAGTTGTTAAATGCAACGGTACCGAGTTTGCTAATATGCTTCAGCACTTCTCCACTTCTTATGTCAGGTGGGGATGAAGCTAGGGCAATATTCTGGTTTTGGAAACACAGCAGATGATCTTACAGCTTAACCTGGCATCTCTTCTTGGAGGTTTAGCAACTCCTTTTATAAAATATTTTGCTAAGACCTACCAGCAAATGATGTAAGGAAGAGTGGGCAGGGTGCTGACTAATTCCCGAGTTCTGCATAGCTTCAGTCAAGTCCTGTGTATTTCCTATAGAGAAGTACTTTTTACTTTATCATTCATTCTTTATAAAGAACAAAAAAATATGATGTGTGTCACTAAAGGTCAGATACCACATTGCAGAAAATGTCTGTTTTAATTTTTTCTTTTTGTCTCCTTAAGATGTGTCTTTTCTGTCCACAGGAAGGCTTATGCACCTCTATGCTGTTTGTGTAGACTGCTTAGAAGGGGTTCACAAAATTATCTGCATTAAGTGCAAGTCTCGATGGGATGGAAGCTGGCATCAGCTGGGAACTATGTATACCTATGATATTCTGGCAGCATCTCCCTGTTGTCAGGTTAGTACCATACGTAAGTAAGACTCAAAAGGTGGAGTTCCAACTGATTAGATGAAGTCAAGGCTCTGTATTGCTTCTCCCTTTCCTCCTTCCATGCTTCTTTTCCAGCCTGTACCTCTGAGTACAACACAAGAGTGCTGATGGGTCCTGTCCCTTTGTCTTAAAAGGTACAATGGCCTTAGCTAGACTTAAGTCATTGCAAGAGTCAGCGGTTAATACACTTAAGTTTTTAAATAAAGCCCCCTTCAAATGCATTGGTAATTAAATCTGATGCTTCATCACTAGCATCACTAGCGTCAGGTATAGTTCCACATTTTGAGCTGATGTTTCATGTTTTCAGGGTTTTTTAGCTCATAAATTGTGTTTTATCATAATTGTAGCAAAAAGGCACCAAGGGAACAGAAAGGTCCAAAGTGTCTTTGTGCTTGAAGATTACTCAGTGCTCCTTAATCTTCGTTGTGGCTGACCGCGCTGATGGTACTCACCCACCACAGCCTGATGCAACTTTGTGTTCATTAAATGCTCACCTAATCTATGCCTTGAGAGAGGAAGATCCAAGGCCTGGGGCTACTCCAGAGTAGACAGCAGGATTGTTTGCATTCCAGAGAATTAATTATCCATGTAATGGACAGAGCACTTCTGCTGTGGAGGTAGAGGTAGACAGCTGTGAAAAAATCACCTGTCTGGGAATGACTCTCCTCCACTCCAGATGCTGGGACACACACGTGATTGTTGTAGGTCAGGACAGGAGCCTTGCAGAGATGCACCCATTCAAACTAGGATCACGTCATGGCAATGTGCATACTTTAAAGCCATCTGAAATAACATTTTGTCAATATGCAAGATTACAGTTGATTTTAAATTTAATATATTTAACAAAATGTGTTGCTCAAAAGACAAATGGTGTTGTTGCTGCTGGTTAAGGTGACGTTGGTAGCAA
Source organism: Donacobius atricapilla (assembly GCA_013397315.1). Taxonomy (NCBI): domain Eukaryota; kingdom Metazoa; phylum Chordata; class Aves; order Passeriformes; family Mimidae; genus Donacobius; species Donacobius atricapilla. The sequence goes on along the minus strand of WBMY01010094.1, from coordinate 445,173 downwards.
TTATAACTACAGACTGATATATTACCTCCAAATTTAGTGTCTCTTGAGGCTGTAACTTTTTTTTTTAAATAGCAACTTCTGAAGGTAAAGCACTGCTAGTGACTTGCTACCTTTGTAAAAGGCAGCAGCTTTAAATCTGGAATGCTTCTGTTGGATGTACAAGAAAAAATTTAAGAGCTCATTATACAAGATCCTGCATTAGATGATTAATGGGCAGTGTGACAGTACATGGTATAAGAACTGTCTATCAAAGCATTAGCTGCAGTGACTCTGATTACCAGATAATAAACATTATTGTTTCCCTTTGATTGTTACAGATGATTCTGTGCATACAGGAGAATGACATTTAAATATGGTATATAATATAATTCCAAATTGCCTTTATGGATTTATTTTGAATAATTTCATGCCTTACTTCAAAATATTTAATTGTACACCACAAATTCGCATGTAGAATAATGAACTGCAACTGTTGTCAGATTACTAATTCTTAGCTGAGGTGCTGGACAATTGTAAAGGAGAAAACACTTAGGTTAAGAATTCCATAAAAATTCATAACCTCATAGATTGTATTTCTTAAAATTTCTGCTTTTCAAGCAGAGCAGATAGTGGCGAAGCTGTTGATTTGTTCTGAGTCTGATCTCAATAGGGATAGTACTTTAATAATTTCCTACTCTCCTCATCCAGGAAAATCCCCTAAATCAAGATGGCCTAGACAATAGTTTTTGTTGTTTTCAGTGGAGAGCTGAAGCTTTCATTAGTGTACTGGACTGCGAGGTTAAACTAGGGTGCAGCTCAGGCCCTCGCTGCTCATTTACCTTCTTTAACTTCTTTACAGTCTCAAATCCTTTCTCCTTCTCTTGAGTATTCCAAAGAGCTTGCTGAGCTTTCATGCTGCCTGTTGCTTTCTGTGTTTCTCAGCTAGATTTCTTCTGAAGTCTCACTTCTTTGGTAACAGCTGAATAGTAATAGCTCTGTCCTTCCTCACCTATGACCTTGAATTATTTCTCATATCCACCCAGTTGATGTTGCTTCTTTCTCAGTTGGATTTTGTAGAATAGTTTGTGTGTTGAAGTGATGTTTAGTTTGTATAACCTGATATGTACTATAAATGTTTAAAGACACTTAAAGTGACACAATACCGTGTTGTGCTGATAAAGTAGATCAAGTTATACATTTGTGAAGGCAAAAGATTAAAATGCTGATATATTTCACAGACAGATGATGTTCAAACATCAACCTAAACGGTTGAATTGTATGGCACAAATACAAAATTTCTCTATTCGCTTTGATACTTCATTAATGATTTATTAAGACACCACTTCTTGTGCTGGGGATTGAGGAATTGAGTCAGAAATTAAGCAGCACAAAATAAGCTTTGATATTCTCTACCTTCCATCAATCAGAGTGGGAGGTGACCCACTCCCCAGAATTTGGTGGTGGTCTTTAATCTGAAAGTCATGGTGTGTGTCTGTGAGTTCCCAGTCCAGGTGAGGAATGACCTTACCAGCACATCCCATTACTGCCAGTGTTCTGACTGACACCTTCTCCTGCTGGGGAGGACAGGGGACTGCCTCTGGCATCTCTTGGGGAGCACAGGGGACTGCCTCTGGCACCTACTTTTCCAGAGGTGAGAAAGTGAAGGGAGTGTGGTTATTTTAAAAAGGTTTTTTTGTTTGTTTCTTTGTTTTTTATAGGCTCGACTGAACTGTAAGCACTGTGGGAAGCCAGTAATAGATGTGCGGATTGGCATGCAGTATTTCTCTGAATACAGCAACGTCCAGCAGTGTCCTCACTGTGGAAATCTAGACTACCACTTCGTGAAGCCATTTTCTTCATTTAAAGTTCTGGAGGCTTATTGACGAAAGCTTTGCTTTAGTACTAGCTATTTTATGGGTATTTCAACTTTATTACATATCTTTTTATAGGATTCATTCTGTGATGAAATCTAATTTCTTTTCTAACTAAAAGAGCAGCTTCTTTGTCAGTGTACATATTAATATGTATATACACATGTTGTTAAAACCAGAATCCTCCTGACAAGATCTCCGTGAAGGATGGAGGCAAGCCAATTTAATGGCCTTTCAATATATCCCATGTGTGGGGTAAAGTTCAGCTAAAAATGATTTGGGTTTATTTTTTGTAGTTGTAATACAGTTTATAGGAAGGGTGTGGGGAGACATAAAGGACAGAGAAAGATGTCCAGTTGGAAAATGGGTAATTGCATAGGGATGTTCCTCCAGCTAGGTGGCAATGGGAAATCCTTGGAAAGAAATGTTTCATAACTGTTGAATTCATTCAGCCTTTTGCATTGATTCCCAGGGGTGCAGGAGTTGGCCTTGTGTTGCTAGTCCCCTCAGCAGGCTTTTTTTCAGATTTCCCATGACCAGGGTAAACTAAGGTATCATGACAAGTGAATGTAAACGTGTGCCAGAAAATGCAATCGCAAACACGATTCTTTTGGCATCGTGTCTTCCTGCCATATGTGTTTGATGTGCATTGCCCTCACTGAGTTATAGTGCAGGCAGTAGTTCTGCTTCCAACAGGGCTGTCATGTGCCCAGCTGGGTCATCTGCTCATACCAAAACAAGCTGGAAATCTTAAAATGCTTTATTTAAAGGTGTTTCTTTACAGACATTTTAGGGGAGGAACTGGCCGTGCTGAACAGGGATGTGATTGTATATACCTGCTGGGACTGAGGCTTTGTTGCCTGCTGCAGGCTTGTGTGGCTGGTATGGAAGGAGAACCATGAAGTGGGATCTGGGCCCCCAGGCCTGTAGAGCTGAGAGGTACTGAGTACAAAACGTTATCACTTTTGGAAACAATTAATTGCTGCACCTTTGTCTTTCAAAGTTGTGTTCAGTCTAGGATCTAAAAACAAGATGTTTTATGACAGCAACCTTAGCATATTTACTTTCTACATGCCTCTGTGCCGTGCATAATAGACTGCATTAAGCAGTGAATTTGTATCAGAGAGCCTGGCCCCGTAGACTCTGCAGTTGCTGTTTCTTATCTCCCATTTCTCCCTTCCTTAAATAAATTTTTTAAAATAGGTCATTAATCTTTTCTTTGGTTTCTCAAATCAGTTGAGATTTAAGGGACATTTAGGATTTTTTTTTCTTTTCTTGATAGCGTATTTATGAAGTGTTTGTCCACTGGAGAAGTGTGAGGTTTTTTCTGTTTACATGGTGGGATTATTTTTTGTATCTTCTGAAGTCTTTTTTTTTTTTTTTTTTCCTCCAAATTAGATTCTTTTTAGAGTGTGTCTGTTGAAATCATGGTCTTGAAAATGGCCCTGGTAGTCTGCCATCCTGGGAAAGAAAACAAAAAAGCCAGAAGCCAAAATAGTGTTTTTTCCTCTGTTGGTCTGAGAATTACACTTTCTGCTGAATTAAGAAATTACTGTGCACATAAAACTCAAGCTGAATATCCACGTTTCTTTGTGTGTAAAAATGCCAAGTTCAGAGTTTTATTTCCTGGCTGTCTCCTTTTAGCATTAGCTACCCTTCAAGTAATACCCAGGCTGCACAGAGCGCTTACGTAGGTGCAGTTGGAGTGACAATGTCCTTGGGTGCCACCCAGCTCGTGCGGTGCAGCGCTGGTCCAAGCAGCCGTGTTAGCAGGCTGTGGTAGCCTTCACCACTGGTGCTCCTCTCCTTCTGTGCAAGTTCCTGCGCTTGGTTGTGGGTCTGCAGCATGTTCTTGGGGTTTTGTGCAATTGTACTGTTTGCAACGGTTTTGGGAAAACCTATTTCTTCTTCTGGGAGAATTATGGGAAAGGCTTTGAGAGACTTGTAACACTGTCCTTTCATGGCTACCACAAAGTTACACCAAGGCCAGCTGCAGTGGGACCAGCACTGCACCCACTGTCCATAGGAACAGGACCTAGCCGGGGCATACCTGGGCAGGAAGAAGGTTTCTAGCAGGTAAAACCTAATTAGCTGTGCAGTGTAGACTTCCTTGTGAAGAGCAATCAAATTATAATTTGGATTAACTCCCCCAGAAGGATGAGCCATTCGGCTTTGATGGTATGTTGAGCAACCTGCTGGAGTTAGGGTGGCTAACAAGGTTGGAGTTGGGTTGCCTGGCAGTACCACGAGAACCAAACCAGAAAACAGTGGCTGTCGCTGTGGCCTGAAATCACACAGCAAAGACAAAGCTCCTGTAATTAAACAATTAAAGAGAGCAATAAAAGCATGCATCTCTTACTGTAGGTTCGGTCTTGAGTGCCTGTCACATGTCGTGAGTCTGGGGTGTCAGTTCCCACATAGGATACGTGGCATTGTGTGCCCTCTTTTTTGTGCAGTGGTGGGAGGAGGTGTCACTGTACAATGCACATGGCAGGGGAGAAGTGGGATCTGGAGTTGTCCTAGATACTTGTTTGCTTGCTTCCCTTAGAGTAGCTTAATTTATAATTCTGCCCTTTAAGTTCTTGGATGCCTCTCTAGACCTGTATGTGTGACAATCAAAAATGAGTAGACATGCAATAAAGGGAATATGGTCAGCTTTAAAAACAAGTGTATGAGAGACTGTATAATACATCCAAGTCAAAACCAGGAATGGAGCAGACTGAGAAAATGGGTAGAAAAAAGCACATTTGAAGTCTTAACACTGACAAGGAATTACATACAAATCTATCTAAGAAAACAGTTTAGTTATTTACCAGCTTTTCCTTTTAATTCTGTTGTTATGTGAGTCTTACCTACTGCTTGAGGAAATGCTTGTTTTTTTGTAAAACACATCTCTCCACTGGAGGCTAGCAGCACATATAGCACTGTAAAAATGATCCTCGGTGGCAACCAACTGAGCTACAGAAAGATTCTTCAGAACTTTCACTCCAAAGTTAATTATCCCTAATTTGTAGAGGCTTTCCCTGCTTCCTGTTGGTACTGAAAGCTGCTCTTGGGTTACTGTAAACTGCACGATTTTCTGTAATGTGCAGATTCCAGTCAAGCAGTCAGCCCTCACCTTTGGCCATGACAGTTTCCTGGGCTTTGCAGAAGTAGAAGCGAAATGCCACTTCTCTGGGACCTAATGACTACTTTGGAGGTTAAACTAGACCACAGTTGCTCTGCTTTCTGTCTTGACAAGCACTGGAAGTAGTTCTGAGCTTACAAACGCATCATAAGGGAAATTACCTCCATAGCTAGGAAGCTGCTTGCTTTGTTTATTTGGCTAGTTTATTCTTCGTTACCTTTCATTTTTCTCATGCTGTGTGTTCTTTTTAAACTGGCCCATGATCAAATTAAATTTGCCTGAAATATATTTTGTAAATGAAAATGCAGACCTCTGGATTGGGAGGTTCATTCTACTCTTCTTAAGTGCACGATACTCCTTCTGATAGTAATAGGAGTTGCATGTGCAAATGCTTTTCTTTCCAGTAGTTAACTCTCCTTTCCATAGGAGAGGCTTGCATTTAGGTAGACTTCATATTTTGGATGTGTAAAACTGATTTCATCCATCAGTAAGATGTCTACAAAATAACCATAGCTAACAAAATGGACATCTTTTACAGGCTGAGGTGTGATTTGACATCTACCAATGTGAACAGCTTGAAGTTGTAGTTCTGTCTGATGCTGCAGAGTCATTAAAACTACAGTTTTATAGCCAGACCATAGACTATCCTATAGTCTATTTACATGAACATCTCCACTAATAAGCAGTGTATTCATAATGAGTTTAATTGGAAAAATAAGGAATTTTTCAAGGGAGGCATCTAGCCCAATATTTTTCTTTTTTCCTTTTCCCCCCCCTCCCATGTATTCCTCATTTTGCTGTACCAAGTAACCAAGGACAAACATGTTGTAAGGCCACTGGTGAGAAAACCCCTCAAAAATATACTTGTCCATAAAGGTTTCTTGTTGAGACATTCTTGGATTGCACTTTTGCAGATGGAAGAATATGTACATAGCAAATGAATGTTGATCAAATTGAAATAATTGGTTATGATATCATTTATGTGTGTTGTTAGAGAATATTTTGTTGTGAGTTCTCTGTATTAAAAAGTAATAAATACCAGACAGCTAAATGGTGTGGGTTCTTCTTTCCCTCTTCTCTGGAGTAGTTTCTTGCACCTGCTCCTTACATAATTACTCCAGTTGCCTTAGGTTTAAAGGGCACAGTAAACCCAGGTTCTGGTGTCAGTTAAAATGAAGCTTTGTTGTTGTTGCTTTGAAGACTGTTGTACTACAGGGGTGATGGTGGGGTGTGTGTCATGTGTCGCCGTGCCAAACTGAAGTCCTGTTCACTTTGTTGTCATAAGAAATGCTCTTTCTGTAGTGCAGTCAGTCCTGCAGGAGAAGTTTCAGGAATGCTGGTGTGCTGTGCCAGCTGCTGCCTGTGCGGCTGAATGGAGGACAGAGTGCTGAATCCTTCACTCCTGGTGGAGTCTGTTAATGGAAATGCACCCTCTGATGCCTGTGAAATATCAGAAGAGCTTCCGGAGGGAAGAACACAATAGGGTAGCACCTAGGGCAATGTTTCCCACATTATGACAGAGCACTTCATCTCTGAAACCTGGCTGCAAATCTTTGATTCCTGGCTAAGGTTTTTTGGCAGTCTAACTAATCCTGAAATCATCCATGTTAGCAAACCTTGCTCCATATGCTTATAGCATGATTTTTCAGCCATTATATATTACCATAGAGAAGTTTTGGAAGGATGCAAGTGATCAAGGCCATCTGGACATACAAAAGGTAAAGCAAATACTGTTGGGAGGGAAGGAGTGCCACGGTTCAGGAGACATAAGGTTGGATTTGGAGGTTTGGAAACTCTCTAAAGAGCCCACTGTAGCTGTGCAGGTTTAATTTTGGAAGCAGATCCTGTGGCTGGTTTGAATAACCTTGAAACTGACAACGAGTATGTTAATTGTGAAAAGCTGCCTGGATAACTGCTGCTTAAAATACAAGTATCTGCTCATGGGATGGGAATATAAATAAGCTGCCATCAGCTAATTGTAAATGGCTGCAGTGATTCCATATTGATATTTTGCTGAAGGGATCTTAGGTCATGTTTTAAGCCTTAAGCCAATGTGGGAAAATGAAAAGAGAACTAATATTTTGGAGAGACTGTTCCCCTAGCATAATTACTGCAGTCTTTGGTACTGAGCACTAAACCGTGGAATTTCAGGTTTGATCTGCTATGTTACTGTGTTGCTAAAAGAAACCGAGTAGCTTTGTGAGAATGTAGAGGAAGGAAAAAGTCAGGAAATAAAAAGCATTTCAAGCCATTACATGATACAGTATGTAGTTAAAATAGGGGTGGCACAGGCAGATTGGGTTAGGAGCATGCCTGGGCTTATTTTCCTCTTGAAGGCATCCCTGATTGTGTCAGAGGAGGAGAATGATCTATTCAGGTTGCATATGTCTGTGGGTGTGTGCACCTAAAAATACATGCCCAGGTTTCACACAGATGCATTTGTAATGGATTTATATTCTGACCATATTCTGTAGAACAATTTCTGTTCATTCTGAACCTGGGCATATAAAACAAAACCTGCTCTCCAAAACAGCTGCTGCTGCTGCAGTATTTTGTCATTGAGTTGGTGCATGAATATTTTTTGGCCTTCAATACATCTGTTAGTCACTGAGCTTCCTGCACATTTGCTTTTCATTCAGTAATGTCCAACCGACATCAATGGGACGGGGAGAGAAGCTGAAGTGGCTGATATAGCTCCTGAATCCACAGACCAGCTGATCTGAAACACATGGGCTAGTTTGCAGAGCCAAAGCAACTGTTGTGGCATCCAGGAGAGACTCTCAAGTCATGTTTCAAGAAGAAATTTTCTCCTTCCTCGCATGAAGAAAATGCTTTCCTTTTTGTACCTTTCCTAATGTACCTCCCTGAGGTGCTGCATAGTCAAGAGTTTGCATTCAGCTCCATTATATAATGTAACCCTGAAGCTACTCCCTTTTGTTAAACATGCACTGTACTTGTTTTCTTGCGAGAAAAACACGTGTGCAGATCACATCTATCTTACAGTTTCTGTGTCCCGTTTTCCTGGTTACATACTCATTTAATAGGCAGCTGAAAAAAGTGAAAGGCTCCGGCTGAGTCTTTTCAAAATAAATTCTCCCTGGTTATTCAGATAGAGTTACAGAATAACAAATCAATGCTGCCTTTGTGTGATGTCTGCATGACTCTTACTAATACAAGAGTCATAACTGTGGAATGGAGTCCGTGGAGATAGAAGATAATCCAGCCATAATATCAAGGGAACTTAATGTATATTGCCAATTGCCAAATACTTCAGCCTTTCCCCCTTAATTTTCTTTGGGCTTTGTGTTTGGAATTTTTTTTTTTTTGTGCCTGAGCTTTTAAATGAATCTGGCTCCAACTGAAGTATACTTCGTGTTTTCAATGTGATTAATGTAGGCTCAGTTTAATGGCCTGAGACTTGTTCTGAGAAACATCTCTGCTAGCTGATTACTTGCATAATGTTTGCAAACCTCCCAATCCCCACATGACAACTTGATCCTTTTGTATTTGTATATTTAGGAAGCATCACTTTATTGGCACAAGGCTCAAGTACTGGCTGAGGATACTTGGTGTCTCTGAGCCAAGCTCTTCCTTTTCCATGTGTTTTATAAGACCTGGAGGTAGACAGCACCTCTGAGATCAGAAACTAGGAAGACTGAGAAACTTCTCTGAGAAACTTCAGAATCTAGAATCAGTATTTTAATAATGAAGGAATCTTTTCTTTAAAACCTTGTTTAAGTGATTGCTGTGGTTACAAACCCTGTAACAAGGATATTCCAGTTTTACAAATAATTGAATTTAGCCTGCTTTTTAATCTGTTTTCTGCCAAAGAATATATTGAACTGTGTGGAAGTCTTTCCTTGCCGTTGGACAGCCTCTACATTTGGTGCAGTCATGGCTAGTTGGCTGCCAGGTTGATGGCAAAAGGGGATCAGGCTGTAGACCTCAGCATACAGTGGGTGGAACATGAAAACCGAATGGTTGGAAGCACAATAGCACACAAAAGCGTAATCCACTGCTTCAGGCAGTGCAGCAGCCAGGTTGGTTGGAGTAAAAAGTGCAGAGTAAGGGCCATTTCCAGTCAGAAGTTTTACGGCAATTCTTCCTTGTTGATTTTGTAAGCAGTTCCTTACTTAAAAATTGGCAATGCTTGTGCTAATTTAACTTCCTCTGCCTCTGGCTGGAAGAGTCCCTGTTCCACTTCTTTACCTCTGCTGTCGCACTCATGCTGGAGTTGAAGGGATGCTCACAGCTGGGGGGACTCATGGACCTGGCTCTGTGCACCTTAGTGCCTGCAGGTACAGCGTGCAGTGTGGAGAGTTGGAAGCCTTGGAGAAAGCCAGTATGGATACGACAGCTTAATTATTTTGCTTTTGTGTTCTGCCTCCATCATCTCTGATACGCCTGTGACCTTCTTCTGAGAACTATTTATCTAAAAGGCTGTCGTGGAAAAGCATGGCTAAAAGCAGCAACCCTCAGCCCCTCCTGTTGCTACGTGTCGATGTGAGACCTGTTACGCAGGGAACCTAAAGCATGGTGAGCCTGCTCAAGTTCCCTGCACCACACAGACATCTGGACAGGGCCCTTGCTTCATTAGTCATGCACTGGAAGGTTGGTGGGAGCACACTGTCACTACCACGGTGTGTGTGCCTACTTAGTGCTCATGCAGAGCAGGTGGCCCAGCTCCGCCGCAGGTGGAGCAGGATTGCCCACCCATCTTTGTGCTCTGTGGGAAGATCCTAATACAAGTAGGTTTCAGCAGCTACCTGTTTGTGTCTGGAAAAAGTGAGAAATGAGTAGTTTGCAGCACATCTGGGAAGCCAAGACAGGATTTTGGCAATGTAGTTGTCCTCTGTCTCCTGAAGTCTGTGGAAATGGGGTTGTGCCTGTTTATGCCAGAGGATTTATACTAGTGCTTTGGATAATTGATGGACATCAGAACTTCAGAGTACAGGTATTGCTGAGAACAAGCACTGTACAAATTAGCCTAGTCATGTGTCTGACAGATCTCTCATTAGGAAGGAATTCTTAATAAGAATTATAATATTAATAAGAGTTTATCCACTAAATCCCTTTCACAGGAAGAAAAGAATCAGAAATCTGACTCATATGGTAAGGTGAGGACATTTGGCTGAGGGCATGAAAGCGGTGATGGGAGAATTAACATTGCTGTTCCTCTCTGGGTTGTGTACAGCAGAGCAGGGCTGGAGGGAGAAGTGTTCTGATTCAACAGACTAGGGGAGAGGTGGAATTAGCCCTTTGGTGAAGACTAAGACAGTTTCACTCGAGCTGTTTGATGACTCATTTGGTTTATTTGCAATATAAAGTTAAGCTGGTGAGAAACCATTGTCAAATACAAAAGGCTTCCTCTGGCATCTGTCTTGTCATTAAGGTCACTAGAGCTGGTGGGACTTTCCACCCATAGCAGTGGTCACAGCCCAATGCAAGGACACCATGGGAGGGGAGTTTGTAGGTTGCAGTCAGCTTTTGCTGAGGATGGTGTCTGCATGCTGGCGCTCTCCTCTGTAGTGTTGTTGTGGCCTTACTGGAGTTCTGTTATTTGTGTCGATTTTGATGTGCTTCGTGTCTGGCCTCTGATGAAAATGTGCTGGCAGGAGAGGAGAGGTCCCAGTCCTGCTCTCCTCCTGGGTTGAGAGCAAGGCTGCCCTGGTGTCCCATGACCACTCAGCTGCCACCTCTGCACAAACACATACCTCCAAGCAGCTGGACTTTCCAGTTCAGATTACTGCTGAACCCTCTCTTCCCTCAGTGCTCAGCTGCTGAGTAGTGGAAATGTTATGAAGCAAGCCAGAGAGAGTAAGCCAAGTTTTAAACAAGGTATGTATAATCTTCAGAAAAAAATACTGTGTGACTGTGAACTTTTCATTTTCTTCTGATTATTTTGATGGATACCAAGGCACAATAAACATGCATATCAGAACTACACTGTTTTGACTGTGTCAATTTGAAAATGTACCAGAAATGTAAGTACTGCGCTTCTGGAAACCTGTAGTGTGGCAGTGAGGACCCCCAAATAAGTCTGACTTTGCTCTGCAGTACTGTTGCTCCCTCTGACTGCTGCAGTTGCACACTGCGGAGGCACAGGGGAAGATATTTCAGACTGGCTTTTTTGAGTCCTGGAGTGCTAGGGCACAGACCATGTGAGAACTTCATCATATTGACTTAACCTTGCCCCTGTCTTTTGGGACCAAGCTGATGCCTCACAAGTCCTCAGTTATGCAGTTCATTAGCCATGACTGTTAGCCAAGTTGTTCCAGCGGTTTTTAAAAGAAAAACACTTATCTAACAGACTTTGAAAGGGTTATCATTATCACACATATATTGTTCAGACTTTGGTGGCTGGAGAACCTCTGGGAGATGCCCTGTAGGGTATGTTTCTGTTTAATGTACTTAAAATGATCTGGATGCAGCAGTTAAATGCCCCTTTGGCAGGTTTGCTGATAATACTCAACTGGGAGGTGCTGATGACTGAAGGGAGGTGAGGCCTTGCAGAGGGATATAGATAGATTGGAGTACTGGGAAATGATTAATGGGATGAAATTCAACAAGGATTCTACACCAGGGACAGAGTAACATCTATATAAAGTACAAGGTACAAGTATAAATTGGGAGAGCAGAGTCTGGATAACAACTGTGCCGAGGGGCATCTGGGGGTGTTGGTGGGCAGCAGCTCAGTGTGGGTCAGCAGCATGTGCCCTGACAGCCAGGAGGGCAAACTGTGTCCTGGGGTGCATCACCAGCCTCATCTTGAGCACTGTGAGCAGTTCTGGGGCCCACCATTAAAGGCGGTTATGAAGGTCCTTGAGTGCGTCCAGAAGAGGGCAACAAACCTGGTGGAAGGGCTGGAAGGCATGTCCTGTGAGGAGTGGAGGAGGACTTCGGGCTTGTCTAGTTTGGAGAAAAAGAGGCTGAATTTTGACCTTGTTGCTCTCTGTAGCTGCCTGAGGAGGGGACATGGAGAGGGAGGTGCTGATCTCACTGGAATCCAGTGACAGGACACATGGGAATGGTTCAAAGATGCAACAGAGGAGGGTCAGACTGGGCATTAGAAAGCATTTTTTTTTGGCAAGAGGTTGGTCAAACACTGGAATAGGCTTCCTAGAGGGATACTTGATAGTGCAAGACTGTCAATGTGTTAGACGCATTTGGACAGTGCCGTTAACAAAGTGCTTCAATTTTTGGTCATCCTGAAGTGGTCAGGCAGATGATCCTTAGACTAGATGGTCATTGTAGGTTACTTCCAACTGAACTGTTCTATTCTATGCTATTCTACTCTAGTCTATAGTGGCTTCTCAGTAATAGGCTGGTGTGATAAGACAAAATGTCTTTACAAGACTGACCTAAGCTTCTTAAACTTTAAGGATTAGAAAAGACTTTTCCTTGTTTAGCTTTCTCTGAACATAGCACACATGGATGTGCTTTAACCAAGTTCTTGTGCTGCTGCATTTTTCTTCTTAATCCTTGTAGCATTTTGCTTGGCAAACAGGAACAGTGTATGTGGAAAGATCATACATCTGTGTAAATGTTATTGTTAACAATTACTGCTCTGCTGAGGACTCAGAAAGTTTTGACAAAAGCTCAGGAGAAAATCTCTATCAAGCACAGGAACCTGAAACTATGGGAATTAGTGCTCAAGTGTCTGCTGCTGTGCCACATATCCTGTGGGAGCTGCAGCCACAGAGGTATGAGGATTTTGCATTCCCAGTGGACCTGGGTGAACCCACCTGTTGGCCAAGTATTTTCTCTGCTCATCTGGCACGGCTGCCTGCAAAGTCATCCCCTGAGCAAAGCCAATTCAAAATGATTCGATTTGCTCGAGCATTTTCATAACAAACTAAAGCTGCCTGAGGCATTTTCACCAGGTTGGGTTAGAAAATGATCACGTGATCTGCCATGCTAGAGAAATAGGTGAGAGTTTCCACTGTGACGGAGCTCATGTTGAGGTACTGGGACGACTGGTGGATGAATGGGGAGTGGTGGCTGCTTTACTTTGTGGGTTCTCGTGTTATGAAATGAGAATGTCCCATGTCATATCAAGGGCTGGTTTTGTCCAGCCTGGAGAAGGCTCAGAGGGAATCTTAAACTAATGATGGCACAGAGAAGGGAGGGTTGCGTAATAGCAAGGAGAGAGGTCAAGGACATGAGCTGCACCAAGGAAGATTAGATAGAAGGAAAAAAATTGCTGTGAAGCAAAATCAAATATGGGAAGAAGTATCCAGAGACATGCAGTCTCTATCCTGGAAATACTCAAACCTGACAGGACCTGAGCAACCTGATGTAGCTTCAAAATTGGTCCTGCTTCCCTTAGGAAAGGGAAGTGATCTCTAAAATTCCCTACCAATGTAAGATACCACGATTATAATTTTTGATGGCATCTTAAATTAGATGAAAGAAATTAGTCTTGCTGAGCAGTAAATGTTACTTGCACTCAAAATAATTCACAACCACATTCACTAGCCACATTTTCCAAGCAGCAATATGAGGCAGAAAGATCGTTCAAACAAGGTCCCAAGAGCAGAAATCATAATGCAAGATTTGCAGGAGTTCCGGATGCACCACCACCTGGTGTCGGCATTCTATGTCTCCCCCTGCTATTTGCTGGCACCTGTGGGATTTTCCAGGGTGCAGCAAGAAACCCAGGTCCTCTCTGGAGCAGAAAGGCACCAAGCAGAGCAGCAGTGTCCCTGCAGCTGTGGTGTTGCAAAGCTTACACCACTAAAATCTTACTACAGCTCTGCAGGTCTAGAACAATACACCTGCATCATTCCATGTGTTACATTAATACATAATTAGGATGTCAGTGTGGTATATGTCAATTCACTGGTAACTGTGGCTTAAGCTGTGTTTCATTAAGAATCTTTATTATGTGTGTAACAGACATAGATAACAGCAAACATAGTAAACTAAAGATGTGGAATCCTAGGTGGGTTGTCAGCTGCTGTTCTGCGTACACAAGGTCATTGTGATCTTTTACAGAAGAAGTTCAGTCTACTTTTGTCCTAGCTTTGTCTGGAATAGGGTTATTTTCTTTGTAGTAGCTGGTACAGTGTTGTGTTTTGGATTCAGTATGAAAAAAAATGTTGATAATACACTAATGCTTTAGTTTTTGCTCTGTAGTTCTTATCCTAAGTCAAGGAATTCTCAGTTTTTCATGCTCTGTCAGTGAGCAGGTGCACAAGAAGCTGGGAGGGAACATGGCCAGGACACCTGACACGAACTGTCCAAAAGGTAATTTCACACCCCAGAGTGAAATGTGCAGTATATGAACTGTGGGGAGTTGGCCAGGAGCTGCTGATTGCTGCTCAGGGACAGGCTGGGCATCAGTCAGTGGATGGGGAGGAACTGAATTGTGCATTACTCATCTTTTTTGGGTTTTATTCCTCTCTCACTCTTTGTTATCTCCTGTTTCATCACTATTGCTATTATTGTTGTTGTTGTATTTTAATCAACTTCAGCTGTTAAACTGTTCTTGTCTCAGTCCATGGGTTTTACCTTTTCTGATTTTCCTCTCCATCCCACTGTGGGGATTAGGGTAGTGAAGGAGTGATTGGATGGTATTGAATTACCAACTGGGGCTAAACCATGACACCTTTCTGAGGAGTCAGCTGAATATACCATGCTGTTGTGAACCATGCTTGTAAATTGCAGTTATTTTCATCTGAAGTATTATGGATGTATTTAATGATGCAGAAAATGACAGGTGAACTAAATGGCTTGACTGAGGCAGGTGCAGAGATCTGCTGCTAAGACATGGTGGCAGGTCTATCTCTTTCCAACCCTGTGTCAAGCTGCTATTTCTGTCATCATGACTTCTCTGAACAGACTTTCTAGCTGTGCAGAATAGCACCAGTTAAAGGTGTAGGTTTGTGCAATGGTCTGGCAGTCTGTTGATGGTCTAGAAGCACAAACCTAAAATCAGAACTGTCTCCAGTTGATGTAATTCAAATGTAACCCTGGATTTCAGGAGGTAACAGTGCATTACCAACCCACAAATAGAGGCTGCTTCTAGTAAAAATGACATGGACTTCACTGGTTTCCTTCTTTCTGTGAAAAAAATGCCTCATTTTTTTGACATTACATTCAGCCTCCAATGTAACAGAAGCGGAGTCTTGTGTTCTGGGATGCTGTGGTCTATAGATTCTGATTTAATAACATTTTGTAATAAGAAAAGAAAAGAGGGAAAAAGAAAAAGAAAAAAAGAAAGAGAAACTCAGTACATGCATATTGCTGAGTCATTTTGCCAATTAGCCTCTGCCACAGTGACTGGGACCAGAGATGTGATTCTTGAAGTTTGAGTGATCACCCTGCTGCTGGTACTTGACCTGTTCTCCTGTATGAGATCCCAGGATGTCTGTATGGAAAGGTGAGAGCTTTCTTTGTGTGCAGAAGATGTAACACCCAGTTCCGAAGGCTGCAGTTAGTCATTATCGATGTGTGTTGGTTATCATATTTTCCCCGTCTTTTGTGTTGGGGGTCAGATTGAGATTTAAAATACAACTTTCCAAATTCTGTATTTGGTCCAGGGAATGTCTGTTAAAATAGTCAATGGAAAGGCTACCATTAACTTTGAGAACAGCATTATACTCCAGAGTTAGTATCCAAATGTGTGGATTCCTTTATGAGCAAAGGATGGGTGGAGTTCAATTAGCAGTTATGGTGACCAGAACTGAGGTCATGTTTCCCTCATGATACTGTCCGAACAAAACCCCAATGGGATCACTGCAATGATCTCAGTTAAAATTAGCTCTTCTTGGTGATTGTGGTGATGTATTTTTAACCTGAATTGTTGGAGTGGCTCAATTCCAATGCAGCCATGCACACTGGTGATGGCAGCGGGTGCAGCATCTGAGTGGGAGTGATGCTTTGAAAGCGGGCATGGGGGGACAAGCTGTAACTCATGTTTCTGCCAGAGATGGCATTTTATTTTTATTTCTCTGGAAACTGGTGGGAAACACATGGGAAGAGATTGCATGATGACAAGCAGCACTCGACCCTTGGGACTTTAAGCTCTTTCCTGTGTGGGATTGGCTGTGACAATCAGTGTCAGCTATAGGACACCTGGAACACCTAAACTGAGAAAATAGAAATTCCAGAAACCAAATGAATCTCAGCAGATGCTGATTTTTAAAAAGCTATTGCTTCTTAGTAAGGAAAAAAAATAGCTACCATCACCACGTCTCTTCACCCCCAAATCTGTGCCTGATGGTAAGAGAATAACTGTGAAATAAAAGCAAGACTGAAGGAGGCAACCACAGAACACACCAGGACTGATGAGACTGCCAGATTAGTAGAAATAATGATGATAACAACAAACCCTGGGGAGGCAGGCCTCACTGCCAAATACTGCCTCCAAATGAGAGTTGAAACCCACAGAAATGTGGGTTTCTGTGCCTTGAGTGCAGAGGCACCTGAGGGAAGTGCAGCAGAGCTGTTGTGCAGACTGCCATCCCAAAGGCTTTTCACAAGGATACATGGTAAGTTTTCCATTGGGTACCAGTGAAAGAAAAGAGCAAGGGAGGCCAGGAATTAATGTTGAAGAAGAATGAGAGAATGTAGGTTAGCACACAGAAATCTGTGATGGTGATTTAATCTTCCAGTCTGATGCAGTGGATGATGAAGAGATGCTTGATTAAATTTTACAGATTTTCCGCTTCTCCTGAGGGTACTCCAGCTTTCTACAGCTCTACAAGCCATGAGATTACATATGAACCAGCTCCATAGTTCGACTCTAAATGCTCTATGCAGCCTTGGATCAGCCAGAATTTTCCCTACAATTCTCAGCTCTTGTCAACATGTGAAACCAAATCCTGAACCTTAAAGCTATGGGGGTCACTCTTCTGTACTTTCGGTGTTGTATGTGTGCATACGTACTGAAAATGAGGAGGAAACTGCTAGGATAAAACGCAGTTGGTAAATGGTGTTAAGCAACAAGTAGGTGAGAGAAACTCGCAGTAATAGGAGCTGCAAGTATGTGAGTGCAGTGTTAGAATTTCAAGGGCAAAAATGAGGAAGGTGGAATAGAGTAGGAGTAATTTTCCCAGAAGGCTGTGTATTTATTCATGAGAAAAGATGCTGTAAGAATAAATCATAACTATGTAGGAAGTTTTTATCTGCAGGATCCTTGTCTCCCTGCTTGCTGAAGTTGGAAGGTATGAGACATCAATTACATAATTAAAGATGTGACCATAATGATTATGCAAAATGGAACCAACCTAAAGTTGCAAGGCCATTATTATTGCATTGAATATTTGAGTGTTTAAGAAATCCTCAACAACTGAAGGCTATTTGAAGAAAAAGAAGGGTGTATTTAAAGAAAAAGAAGTTGGTTTCATGCAGGTGGTTACTAAAATGGCAAGAGACTCAAACAAGATCAAGAATTAAAACCCCCAAAACATTAACAAGTATATAGATTGCATTAATTTTAAAATCCACCCTAATAACAAACAAAACTTGTAATGGAAACTATATTTCTACCAACTTAAGCCAATGGCAACTAAAAAAAAAAGTATATCAGGTGAGTATAACTTCTTATCTTAGGAGATAGATTTGTTATGGATGAATGTTTTCACAGGCACATATCTGGCTTGTTTTTCAGAGATGACCCTTCACTTAGGACTTTGAATCTGAATACTTGGTGGGATTCATGTTGCCTAATTGAGATACCTAACAATAAACATATTAAATTTAAATTAGTTATCTTAGGCTGGATCTAGAATTTGAAGAGAAAGATCATCTTCAGAGAGAAAGTAATTCCTTCTGACTTAGATGCCAGTCTTATCATGGGATAACTTGTTCTCAAAAGATGCTTTTTCTTCTTTACTACTTATAAAAGAAGTTTAAGATAATGAAGACTCAAATTATCTACTTTCACATGATTAAAGATATGAGATAAATCTTGCAGGTCTTTTATCTAACAAGACATTCACATTTGAAAAGTGTAGTCACAACAGCTACAGGCCATATCCAAACACACTTTTGCAGTTTATGCTCTGGATACTCCAAGGATTAGCTCTGGAAAAGGCTGGACCAAGCAGTTCACAGACATATTTAACCAGGGTACGGGCCATGTTGGCAGTAAGCAAAGATTCAAACCCCTCATTTTTGGAGGGGGGCATGCTGGAAGGACTCTGTGGTCACTGTTTCCCACAGTGTGTCAAAGATGACGTCTTTCCTCTTGGTTCACTGTATTTCAACGTTGGCTTGAATGAGTTGCTTTGTCTTCAAGGTCTTGGGATTTGTCTATAAACATGAGTTTATTTGATTGTAAGATTTCCTTTTCCAACCTCTAAACATCTTGTTTAATTGCCCTTTTCAAATTCTTAAGCTATTCAGCTCAGACTCTGAAAGGTCTGGATGGAATTCAGAGGAAGGAGATGAGAAACAAGGAATGTGCCCACAGGATTGTTTTAACCTTCTTTCAAAAAGCCTGCTTACTCTCCTTGCTTGAGACTGTAGAGCTGTCTGGGTAGGTAACCTCTCTTGCCTCCTTCCTTCTCCATCTCTGTTCTTCGCACCAGAGTAAACCAGTTTCTGACAAGGTGGCTACATTATTAAGCAATAGCTGCTGGCAGGCAGATGGGAAGGGCTGGTTAGACAAGAAAGGGGTAAGAATGTAGCCAGGCCCTGGAGGTATCTGTGAGAGGGATTCCTGCTTTCCTGGTTCCTTTGTGCTTCTGGCAAAGCTTATTGGCTTGTGCTCTGCTTCCAGAATGGGGTGACAGGCGAGTGTTCTCCTCCTGGGAGCATTAGCACAGGCAGCAGTGCCAGGAGGAAGCAGTGCCATGTGGCTGTAACTGGGAGGGACAGTACCATCCAGAGGCATGGTCTCAGGACTATTCTTCTGTGTTCTTCTGAAACACATCCTGGTACCTTCCCCTCTGCTTTCTGCTCCTTGCCTAGAAACTGGGATCTGCAACCAACTTCTGAGTGTCTGATCTCATTTGTGAGCTGGAAACAGGCATGATCCCCACTGTTGGCCTTGTGATTCCAAAGAGTGTGAGGATGTAGTAGTTTTGTGTTGGATGTAGAAAGAGAGTTGTGCCCCCTACCTTGGGAATTGCCATCAGTTTGGAAATAGCTGTTATTTTGAGTTATTTTATGTGAATCTAGAAAAGATCTTTCCCCTATCCCTGTAGTTCTGTTGAAAACAAAACCTACTCTGGAACACTGAGCAGAAAAGACTGATGGAAGGTAAGGTAAGGCTGAAAGCTTGTGGGTGTTGAGGCTACAGTGCTGAGTGGTTATTTCCTTGCCGAAAAATTCACCTCTGGTTGTTGCACTGCTCCTTGGATATGGCTGACCACATTTATGGTTTCACTACTTTACTTTGTGATTACAGATTCCTTTCTCCTCATTTATTAAAATCACTGTGAGTCCATGTAGGCCATCTTTTTTGCAATGTCAAAATAAATAGATTTAATTATGGGTCTTTAAATATATGCATGAGAATTGCAATGGTTTTTGAAACATGGAAGTGTAACACTAAAATTATTTTCCTGAATGAGATGACTCATCATGCCTGGGGAAAAAAGATCCTGTGATTTCATTGTATTTTCATGTCATTAAGAAAATATTATACTTCGAGCATTTGGAGGACTGCAAAATTTGCAGACCCATTATTACTGGATAGTGGTAGCAAAGAGAAGTGCATTACATTTGAATACAAATACATGAGTGTGTTTTAGGAACTAATTTTTGTTTCTTAACCAAAAAAAAAAAAAAAAAAGGGTTCCATTTAGAGGACAAGGCAGAGCTCTGGTTTGCAGAAGACAAGCCTGGACACATGGTGTCTTCAATCCACTGCTTCCATGTCTGTGTCCCCTGTTTGCTCTGCAGACTGACCCTGGACAGACCTATCTTCTGGGTCATCTGCGCATTCTGCAGCTTTTGGTGGACACTGAATGGATACTGGTGTATTCTCAAGGGAAACGGGTGTGTTTTGTGTGGGTGTTGGCACGTTTTTGGGGCTTGCTGGCATGCTTTCAGTGGGTGTTGGCATATTCCCAGTGGGTACAAGGACACTCTCGGGAGGCATTGGCACACTTTCTGTGGGTGTTGGCACCCTGTCTGGAAGTGAGGGTGTGCTTTTGGTGGGCTTTGACACATTCTCAGTGGGTGCTGTCATACTTTCAGTGGGTGCTGGTGTGTGTTCAGTGGGTGTTGGTGTGCTCGTGCCGGGCTGCTCACAGTGATTCCCAGCCTCTGAATGTGGAATGAGAGGAGTGGCGGGTTCTGGCACCAGGACGGCATTACATGTCTGAGTGTCACAGGTCTCTGGATTGCTGCTGTTGCCTGGGAGGGACTCCTCTGCCTTGTGGGACACCCTGAAAGCTTCAGCTAGCTGCTTCAGCATCCTCTTGTCACTATCATGCAGCTCAATGCTCGCCTGCTCAGAGGAGGAAGGGGTTGTTTCAGTATAATCTTCATCTTCTTCTTCTTCTTCTTGTAAGATGCCATTTCCATTCACCTCTTCTGGGAACTGTGCTTGCTTTATTTTTTTGTACAATTCATTCCTCTCTTCCTGCAGAGCACGGCAAAGGTTCTCTAGTCTCTGGATTTTCAGCAAGAAGCACTCATATTCCTTGGACCTCATGGCTTTCTGTAGTCAAAGACATCAGGCAAAGGTACAGGCTCAGTTTGGGTGCATGCAATTCATTAGTGGAACTGGCAATTAGGAAATTATTTGAGACCTAAGCAGCCCTCAGAGGATGCTGCCAGGTGACTGGCTTTCACCAACTGCTCTTCAATAACTATGGACCAAAGCTTCAAGAGGAAATTCATCCCTGTAACTACAGTGTATTAACATTCTGGATACATATTCAGATCAATTTCACTCAAATATATTTGCAGTAATACCTGCTGATGATCTGGAGAGATGGAAAAGCATAGTGGGTGTCCATACAGATAAGCAACCAAAAGCCTACTTGGACTTTTGGTTGGTGTGGGTATGAATTTGGAGGAAAACAAGCTGCATTATATTATTTGTTTATCTTGTTTCTGGGTTCTGTGAGAGCATCCTGAATTGGAACATTTTCTACACCCAGGGAGGAAAGAAGAGATACATAAATCCATAAAAATAGAAATAGCAATAGCACAGAGCTACAAAACTAACCAGAAAGATCAGGTCCAAGTTCAGCATATGTTTGGAGTGAAACTTAAGGCAGCCTCTTATCTTCTTTGAGTGAGTTCCAATGTGCTTATGGACTTCCTTTGCAATGCCCCTGGGACACCACATTTAAAAGTATAGTGAGACACAGTACTTGCTTTTGACTCTTATGGTTTGACTACACAGGAAGTTAATGAAAGGTGTGATTTTAAAGATCATTAGCTAGAACATGTTAATTCCCTGGGTGGATGCTCTTATGCAGAAAGTAGCATGAAGTGAACTAATGCCAATTTGCTTCTATGGGAGAGCATTAAGAATCACCCATTTTTAGAGCACTTAAAATTCAGAGTTACATAATTCAGTTTCTCATGAATGTAGTGGATACCGGCACAATCTAAAAGCCCTATCAGTTGGGATTGTATTTTTCTCTAATGACATCCAGTTATCAAGGTAGCTTGAAAGAAAGACCCTTAGATTCAAGAAGAAATTTTTCACTGACTTCTGGGATTTTCAGGTTGTCTCCTAGTTAAAGCTTTATGTGGGGAGAAGGATGCATCTCGAGATGGGAAATGCTGCTCACCTCTTCAATCATGTCCAGTAATGCTCTGTTACAGTTTTCAAATCTGGATTTCCATGTAGCAGTATCCTTTTCCAACTTCTTCATTTTCTTTGTCATCTATAGAATCAGGAAGAAAAGCTGAATCAGGAAAAGCGGAAATTTCATGCTGAAGATGAAATTAGGGCAACCCCTTTATTCAAGTCTTTGGCCCTACTCATAACTCTGCTACCAGCGGCTGTAGTGTCTGTGCTAAGTAGTAATTCACACTAAGGGATGGATTTCATTTGAAGTAGCTGCTATATCACTTTCAGTCTCTAGTCTGTAGTCCCAAAAGTAGGACCAGTTGATTATAGCCAACTTCCAGCATACAAACTACCACAAAAACAAAAGGCAAAGAAATGGTGGAATCTGTTTGTCTCTTTACCAGACTACAGTGTTAGACTGCTGGGAAGTTAAAGATGGGCTCTTCTGAGCCCTCAAGGCCAGGAAAGTTCCCCCTGGACTAGTCACCCCTCTGTACTACCTCCAGAACACACCACTAACTAAATAGCACCATTTTTCCTGTTGGTTTTCTGCAGGCAGAACTCTCTGTGAAGAATTATTAGATGCTGCCTGGATTAGGGCATGAAGATTTTGAGCCTTGGTGGCAGAGCAGAACGTTGTTTGTTATGAAAGCAGATACAATATGTAGATGTGTTTGGTTTTTAACTCCCATTCATTACAGGAAATAAGAAGCCCAGCTGCAAGGAAACAGACTCTTGGACCATTTCCACACAGTGCAAAGGAGTTGGTGGGCTTCAGCTCTGCCTACACACTCTAGTGGAAAGATGTGTAGCCTGTGTCAAACTGTCAGTCACCCAGAAGGTTCTGGGCACTCCTAGGAACATGGTCTAATAAATGTGGCTCCAGACTCCCCCTCTGGTATGTCTTAGGGATCTGTACCCAACCACCACATTAGATTTTAGGTAAAATATTTATTCTTCCAAACATTTTCAGTTTTAGCTGAAATGGAGAGCTTTCTACTCTCCTTTCTGCTGTTCAGCTTGCAGAGCTGAAATCTAACCTGCTGTTGGTCATGGCTGAGTGTGTCCTAAATCTTATTTGAATGTTGATGAAATCATTCTTCAAGATGTGCAGAGATGGTCCCATCTGATGTAGAATTAATAGAGTGAGAAATATCAAAATCTAAAAGGAAAGTATCAATTACAGAGTTCAGGCATGAGCTCCTACTCACTTTTTCCATCTCCTGTTTGAATGTGGCAAACACTTCATTGCTTTTGGCCAATGTTTTCTGAAATTCTTCAAACCGTTCAGAGTACAGAGTGATCTGTATTAACAGAGGAAAAAAAAAAACAACAAACAACAAAACAAACCCTCAGTAATTTCAGAACATCCAGGATAGTGAACTTCTATCTTGGTAGAAGATAATAAAATAAGTACTGTGTTCGGGCATGGAAATTAGCTTCTTTTTGGAGACCATGAAGCACAAACATCAGGGAACAGAAACTCTAGTATCTTTTGGTTGCAAACTCTTATGATTCCTCCACTGCAGAAAGATAAACTGAGTAAGACTAGAAAGAGCCAGACAAAGGATTTAAAAAAGACCTGGGATTTATGGATGCCCTATTTTCCTTAATGTTGCAGCTGTGGTATCCCTGTACAGGGTGTCCAGAGGAAAAGTAATTCTGTAGATATCAAGATTTCTGAAAACATTTCCCTTGGTTTGATCCCTGGCCCATCTCCGTGGTCAGATAATAACCTGAGGTGGTCCAACCACTGACACTGTGCAGGACCATTCAGTGAGATTAACTCAAGGTGAGAGCCAGCATGAGCAGAGCTGTGCTTGAGCTCTAAGCCTTGCTTCACCATACAGATGTCACCAAACCCCAGCTTTAACCTGGGGTTTCAGCCCTGACAGAGGAGGTCAATACTGCCTGCCTGCCCGGCTGTTCACCTGCCTTGTGGATTACTTGGAGTACTCCTCCAGGCAGGCTGGGACCTGGGTGCTACCCTGGCTATGGTGCTTCTGATGTCCAAGTGAGCTGGAGGAGAAGCATCCCCACACCACGATGCAGCCATGGTTTCCCCGCTTCCAGCTTTCCACCTGGTGGCTCAGGCTGTGGCCAGGAGCTGCACAGGCAGAGTTTGATGTGCTTCACTGGACTCCCCTGTTGAAGAGGAGTGTCACTGCTCACTTTCTATGTTACCTGGCATGTAAACAAAGCCCACCCTTCACTTTCACACGGCCGTGATTTCGCACTGTATTTCTTCAAGATGCATCTCTGCACCACAGTTTGAGCAAGGTGAGAGGGAACCTTGTCTTCTGTTTTAGACTGCAGCTGTAGGCAAGGCCAACAAAGACAGAACAAGCCATCCCCAGCCAGCTTCTTCTGCCAGTTTCACTTCACTCTGTGAAGCAGAGCAGAAGGAAGTTCTGTTGCAATGTGCCAGCATTTCAGACTACCAGGGGTCTATATTTTGCTATCAGTTTATACCTGGCAGCCATGAGAAAGTTTCTCTATGACTGTATTTTGTCATTATTACATTTTTTTTTTAATCTAAAATCATCAGATAGTTTCGGGAGAGCAAATGTTCTAAAGATCTGAGGTTAGTTTTAAGGTAAGATTTTCTTGTTTTCATTTTTTTTCTGTATGGTTTGATTTTTGTTGTTGTTTTGTTTGTTTGGTGGTTGTTTGTTTGTTTGTTTGTTTCCTTTTGGAAAAGAAGACCAGCTTGTTCCATTCCTTCTGGTGCCAGAACATCCCCAGCAGAGTTTAGGTCATCAGACTTTTCATCTGTCCAGTTAGGCAGCTCTTAGAAAAAGTGATGGTGTCACACGTGGTGGCTGAGGCAGGAAGGGTGCAGAGCACTGGGAGGGTTGAGAGCAGTCTGCAGTGTTGCAGTGTGTGGGTGGAAGCTGGTTGCCCTCTCTCTCTCCACACCAGCAGGGAGCAGGATAAAGGATTATCTAGGAGCTCTTCTTTAGTGTGGTGCCAGCCAATTCACCTCCTCTGATACTGCTGTGAAGTTACTGAGGAAAAAAGGATTTAGAAAATGTCGCTAATAGTGGGGTGGGTTTCGTTCTGATTTTGAAATCAGGTGTGGTTATATGTATCATGCTTGTTCAAGCTAGTTGTTATGGTGCCCTTTACCACAGCCACAGATGCAGGGTTCCAGCCAAGTAAACCTTGGCTGTAAGGGCCTCGGGGGCTGAGAGGAGGGTAGAGGCTGCAACCATTCCCCAGGGAGCTGGGTGAAGACATGGGAGGTTAACCCCTACAGAGCACTCTGTGGTGCCAATATCACAGCTAGCTGACATGAACCTTGCATATCTGTATTTATACAAGGGTGTAACCAAAGCTGTGACCTAGGCATAAACAAAAACTCAGAGTGATTTTTTTTAGCAGCCCAAGTTCCACAGCCTAGGTGGGACACTGATACCAAGTGTATCAGTGGAATGTTGACATTTGGAAGAGATGTCACAGCTCTAAGGAGAAATGCCTGAGCATCCCAAAGCCAGGTGACAGAGCAGAAGTGGGAGTCAGAGAATTGATGCTCCCAGCCCAGATCTGTTTTTAAAAAGTGTACCTCAATTCTGTCTCTGCTTTCCCTTCCAATTTTTTGTATATTGTTTAGTTAGGTCAAAAACATTTCACGTTTGAACAGGGCAAGCTCTGACCTCAGCTGGGGCCCCAAGCAGCACCATAGCATGAAGAATAGCTTCTGCAATTTAAAATGAATAACAAATGAACGTTTTCATAGTGGGTGGGAATAGGCTGTGAGAGATGTCACTCACTAAAGAGCATGCACTTGTGCTCCGAGAGAGGACCCCCTTGCTGCGTCCAGCAGGACTGTGTGGGCGAGGAGGGCGGGGGCAGCACTGCTGTGAGTGCAAGGCTTTGGGAAGTGGGGCTCCTCAGCACTGCCATGCTGAGAGGGTGCTACGATGGGGACACCCCTTTGGCCTTGTTATGTTCTTCTTGGTTGCCATGGCTTAGTGGTTGCACTGTGCTGGTTACCAAAAATTAAAGGCCTTGGCTGGCTTCTATCTTTTGATTTTGTTTCTATGCATGAAGCTAAAATAGTTTGCCTAAGCATCATGTCTGGGGAGAGCATGCAGCATCCTGGGAAGCACCACCACAGTTTGGGTGTACCTCTTCAGCTGGTGCCAGATCCCTGTCACCATTTGGAGTGCTGGATTTGGCTAAGTCTAGCACACTGTGCCATCCAGAGACAAGCTGGCGTGAACATGATGCTCCCAGTTCCTTCTAGCTCAAGGAACAAGTTGGTATTCATCACCTCCTCTGAAATTGAGTGATATCTCACTTTGAAAGTTATATTATGGCTTCTCCCTAGCTCACTGACCCAACAGCTTCTCATAAATTTCCATGCAGCTGTTCCTCTGTTAATCATAGAATCATAGAACTTGTGCTCTATGATCTAACACCATCAAGACTTGTGTTGGAAGGGACCCCAAAGACCATCCCTGCCATGGGCAGGGACACTTTCCACTAGACCAGGTTGCTCCAAGTCCCATCCAACCTGTCCTGGAACACTTACAGGGATGGGGCTTAATATCTATTTATTGCTTTGTGTTGTTTGCATCAAGGAGATCTTTATGCTCTTTCTGTTCTGCATGTGCACAACACCTTGCATGATAGCATCTGGTCCATCAGGGAGGTCCTTTGGCGCTACCATGCTGTAAATAATAAAAATTTTAAAAAAATATTATTAATAATGTTATTATTCTCAGTAATTCCAAATGAAGGCTGATATGTAAGTGACAGAGCTCTCACACTTGAGCAACATGTTTCATTTCAGGAAGTGAATCAAATAATTTTTGTCTGCACAAGTCTGCAAGTGGCATATATATTCTCAAGGCCTTTACAGACTTGCTTGACTGGTATTTTCTAAAAACACATTTTCTGTTTCAAATGTTCTAGTTTTTAGCAATACCTCTGGCTTCATTAAACTGGCTACGAAGGTCTGCCTGCATAATTTTTTTTTCTTCTGGTTGAACATAAAAGTTTAATTAAAACCACTCTGAGAAAATTGGGAACAGGTTTGCAGTTGCGACAGACTCAGTTGGAGGCCTTTGAGGTTTGATTGCAGAACCTGTCAAACTATTGTCAGCAGCAGTTAATATAATGTTCTTCGGTGTGCCACTGGCTTATCTCAGCCTCTGAAAAAGCATGTGAAGAACTAAACCCCTCTTAGCATGTTTCCAAGCTATCACTTTAACACTGGCATTTCTCGACGGTTCAACAGGTAGCAATTAGACCATCTGCAAGGAAAAAGCTGGGGCAACTTGCCTGTATGATTAACTATGAGCAAGGGCTAGGAGGGAGCTTCCTGATGGGTGAGGAGACTGGCAGCTGCAAGGGAGGCTGGCACACTGACACCACCCCCTCAAGGTTCTGCTTGGGGGGCTCCTTCTCACAGACAAGTCAGAGAATCCACATAATTGTTTCTTAAGTGTAGAAAAATCTACTGATACTCTCTCTTTTTGATGTCATCTAGTGTTCTCACTCATTGATTCAAGGTCTCACTCAACTATTCAAGGTGATTATTGCTTTGCTCCCAAAGTTTAGTATATTCTGCCTATTTCTTGGTTTTACTGCCTTTCACTCCAGCTTGACTCCTGGTGTTATTTTGGCAGGTAATTTTATTTTATTGAAAGTTTCAAATTACAGTTAAGCACTGAAATCCTAGAGACTCCCTCTCTATAAGCGCTTAGCAGACAGAATTCCTGTTAAAGTTAATGAAAATGCTGCCTTTGCACCCCCGTCCAGAAAAACACATGGGCACAGCAGGTACAATTTGGTAAACTTGTTTCCTGATATGTATGTACCTCAGCACTTTGCTGTATTCGAAACCTGCCTGAAGGGTAGTTATGGTGAATAATCAAGGCACACACGTTGTTCTGTGGTTGAGCACTTTAAACACTCATAAATCAGCACTGTAGAATGATTAGGGTCAGAAAGGACCTTTAAAGATCTCGCAGTCCAATCCTCCTTGCCTTAGGCAGAGACACTTTCTACTGACCAGGTTGCTTCAAACCCCATCCAGCCGGTCTTGAACTCTACCAGGGATAGGGCATCCACAACTTCCCTGGCCAGCCTTTTCCAGTGTCTCACCATCCTCACAGCAAAGAGTTTCTTCCTCACGTGTAAAAAAAGTCTCTCCTCTTTCACTTTAAAACTGTTACCATTTGTCCTATCACATGCCCTGGCAAAAAAAAAACCCTCTCTCTGTCTTTATAAATCTCTTTTAAAAACCAAAAATTTGCAAAAGAGCCTTCTCTTCTCTTCTCTTCTTTAGACTAAACAACCCACATGTCAGAGTATGATTTGCAGTATGGGCATTACCTTACAGTTGGCTTGAAAATAACCTGCTTCCTTTGCAATAGTCTATGGGATGTAGAATGAGGCTAGAAGGAATACACAGAAAGTAGCTTGGATACTTTACCTGGGATGTGCCTCATGGGTTAAAAACAGGCAAACATAGGCACACCATGCAATCACCTCTCCTACGTCACCTGTGCCTGTAGGACAGTCTCTTGCTCCTTTAACATTTTGGCCTGGAGCTTCCATTCTGCAGCTTGGTTCAGGAGCTGTGTTTTGGGCAATGAGAGAAAATTGTTAGGACCCTAGATTATTGGTTGAAAATCCTCATCCTCCAGCTACTCATGTTACTGTGATAAGGAGTGATCTAACTTTCAGGTGAATATAGTTAGAGCAGTTACGTAAAGCAGACTATTTAGTGTTATCCCGAGACATGATGTTCTATTTGGTGGCTATTTGCATTCCAAAGGCATATTTAAATAGGAGTTCAAAACCTAGTTGGAAATAAGTGTGCAGTACACTGGGCTGTAAAAAGTGTGGCATTTAACCACATCTTCACCAGACTTCTAGAGAATGGTTATGATACTTTCTGGCACATTCATTTCAGCACAGCTGCAGCCGAATTCCTGCTTTCCAGTGAATGGCAAACTTCCTTTCGCATTAATAACCATGAGTTAGCATGTGGGTATGGTCACAGTCAGACCTGCATCAAAAAATCTGTGAGTTCTCAGAAAGCCAGTGTATTGTCAACGTCATACATTGGCTGCTGTCTGCTGGGCTCTGTTTGCACTGACAATTGCACCCAATTCCAGCTCAGGGTGATAAATATCTCAGGTTAAGTAGGCAGCCCAGGAGGAGCTTGACTGCAGTTTCTTTCCTGGCTTCTCCTGGGAAGGTGTGGTTCCCTACTCCAAGGTGTTTGGCAAACTCACATTCTGACGTGCAGGCTGCAGATAAAAAAGGTGGAGGGTTGGTTAAGGCAGAATGAATCGTAAGAATGAGATGTGCAGGGACCTTTCCTAGCTACAGTTCTGAGTCAGCACTTCCAAAGTACACAGTAATATTTTAGCAATTGGTTTAATCTGAAAGCAGGAAACATTTACCAGAGTGTTAAAGAAATGTCCCTGTCATCTACCAAACATTTATAAAGTGTTTTATTAGTCAGGCCAAATATATTTTAGAAAAGGAAAGCTAATGATAGCTTGAAAAATGAGAATAAAGAAGTTATTTTACCACAGGATTTTGCTCTGTTGGATTAAATTGTACTTAAATTGTACTGTAAATTGTATTTAAAATAGCACAGTTGGGCTCTGAAAATATATTGAAAATTAAAAGGATGGTGTACGTCAGTGGATTTTGTACTGGAAATAAAAGGCACGTAGAAGCACATGCAGAAAATACATTTGATCTCCAGTAAAAACTTTTATTCTAGCCATTTTATGGGAAATAACACATGTAAATTATGCAAATACCACCTGGTGAAAGAGCTGAGGATGAACAGTAAAATGCTGACTGCCTCCAGCTGTTTGTGGCATAGAGACTATCTGAATTAGACTTGCTGCATATATAAACATATATATATTAGCTCTAGAAAAATATTTCTTCCATCAATTTGGCCTTTTTATTTGGACCCACTGAATTTTTGCCATCTAAAGTTTCCTAGACAAGAATGTTTTACAGCTCAATTATGAAGAAATGCCATGTTGTACTTGTTTTATACCTGCTTCTTAATATTTATTTTGAGGCTTTAATTTGATGTTTGGTTCCATGGAGATAAATCAAGTTCTTGAATTCAGATCTTGTTGATTAAAATTTCAAGTAAGTTGTGCTATGGCCAGTAAAAAGAGTTGATATGGGTTAAATGAGCATCAATTCGTGCATTTATTTTCCTCAGAAGAGGTACGCTTTACGTGTGCAAAAAAACAACAACAAAAAAATTTTTTTTTAGTTTGGGTGAAATCTGGAATTTTAAGTTTCACCTTTCTTTGATATCTACAGTTTTAGAGTGTTTTTTAGAATTTATAGGACTTGAATGATTTAATGAAAAGTGCTCTGAAAGCCTTCAGAGCTACCCAGTCCCTAGGCGAGTCATTATTTCTAAGAACTGGACTTCCATCTGTATTGCTTTAATCTCAGCTAGGGTTACCTCCATAACCAGAGTGACTGGAATAACGAAAAGGTCCCACCTCCTGCACCATGTCTTTGGCCACAGCACCACAGATGGACAGAGAAGGCATGAAAAGTTGCTTTTTTTGCCTCTTAATGAAATCCCTCTCTCTTCTTGACCCACATAACTTCTGCAGTCAGTAAAAATCTAAGAGCTAATAAACTCTTCTGTAATGGAAGTAAGCCACAGAGAGGCTTGCTCAAATTAGCACATGTTCTTATGCAGCCTGAGGTCATCTGCAAACACCAAGCTGGGAGAAAACGAATCAGAACTGATACATTTATTAATAGATGATGAAGTGGTAACAAGGAGGCTGAAGTATCAAGAAATTAATAAATATTGTGTGTGGTGTTTACAGAGCAGCACTTTAGTGAAGGGTGGTGATGCTACACTCTATTATTAGAGCTATGATAGCTGCTGGAGGCCCAGACAGTCACAGAAGCTGACTTAGTGAAAATTAAGCTTCTCTTTTTGCTGTCAGACTCTGTAAATTCCAATTATGTTGAAATCTGACCAATACCTTGCAGCCATATACTTGAAAGCCACAGATGCTTTAAACTGCAATTAATTGCACATCAAAGTTTGTATTACAAGTGCTAAAAATGTTTTGTATGGGGAAAGGAAGTACAAGTAGTGCTGACCAGTTGTGAGATGGTGGTAAAACTGCATTCTTAGGTCAAGTTCTCCCTTTGTGGAAGCCACACATTATGAACCATTGCTGCTTCAATAGGGAATTGCATTCTTTGATGCATATATAGAGTGAACTGTACAAGCAATGAGATTACCTCCTTTTGAGGTGTACAGGTTCTGCAAGAGAGAACATCTCATTGTCTGAGGTAAAGAAGTTTTGGATAGGGGCAAAGATTCCCACATGGAAGAAGTGCATGGGAAGGCATCAAAGTGAGCCTTCAAAGAGTAATCAAATAGATAAAAGAATACAATATTTTTCATTTAAGAACACCTGCAAAATCCTTCAGCAAAGGTCATGCACGGGGATGAGAAAATTCTATGAAGAGAAAGGTTCTGAAAGCTGTTCTAACTTTGCACATTACTGAGCTGGAGAGAGTTACAGCTAAGTGAGAGAACTCCATCAAAAGCACCCTGATTTCATACATACATGTATATACGTTACTCCCACAGACCCTAGCACAATAGCTGGGTGGGTGGGACTAAGAGCACATCAATAGGATGGAGGTGGGAGCCAAGTGTAGGCCAGCTCTCTGGGTGCTATCATGACATGCCTAATTGTGCCTTGACTCATTGCAAGGCTTTTGGCCTTAATTTCTGCAGCTAAATCTGCCTTGCTTGGAGGTGATGTTAGCCATACATCACCAGCTTACCTCAAGGACAGGATTTTTAAGCATTCATTTGGATGACGGGAAAAACATTCTTAGTACACTGTGCATATCATTATACACCCACTGTGTAAAGGCCTTGTATGTTGTTTTCGAACCTGTTATTTCACACACACAGCAAAGCCCAAAAGAAAATCTTCCACTCCCAGTTGCAGGCAGTGATGACTTTCAGTGCTTTAAAAACTGTGCATACCAGTTCTGGATAATACACACAAAGAAGTTTTGACTAAAACCGGGACAGTCACAGGTGACAAGCAGCCCCAAAACTCATGTTCCGAGAGGTGTAGCAGGAAAGGTCATTGACACAAGGCTATATCTTCTGTTTTGAGGGTTTTTTTTCCCTCAGTATTTGAAATCTTGTACTCATTAGCAGAAGTTCCAATGACGTCAGTAAAGCCAGCCCACATTTGCTTTACCATTGTAAGTGATTTCTTGGACATCTGGAGTTTTCTGGAGTTTAAATCTGCCAAGAATCAATGGTCATGAATGAAATTTTGGGGTTTGGCTTCATGTAGGTTTCAGAGTGGAAGAGAATAAGTCAGCTGGACTACAAATTGGCATGCAGTGATATGTGCACTGAGGAGCCCCAGCTCCTTTTCACTCTCACTCTTTAGCTGGGAGTAAAGCTGAGCAGGAGTGCATGTTCCATCTGGAAGATCAGTGCAGAGAGAGAGGATAAGTGCTCTTATGGGCTGTTTTTGGTAAGAGGTGTATGCTGTGTTTCCCTTGTGCTCTAACCACAGATCTTAAAGCCCCTTATTTTCATCTATTTTGAGTATTTTAAGAAACATGTTAGAGCCATGCTTGTGCTAATATATCTGTTTCCAGATATGAGGAAGGGATAAATGTCCTCTCTTTATAGAGATCTCTCATGCTGCTCCTGAGTTAGCCCGAGGACTGGTGAAAACTAAAGCTTTCTTCCAGCTGATGAGAGCCTGTCATTCCCTCTGAGATCTGCTGCCTCCGCTGAGAAGAGGGACCCCGTGATTGCATTGAACTCTGATCCTTTGTAGATGTGAGGGTTGCTGTGAAAACACCAGGCAGTCTGAGAAAATTAATTTTAGTCTGATTGAGTCACAAAATGTGTGAGACTACAGATGGAGGAGTGTTCTCCTCCCATCCCAGCTGTGTCTGCAGAGGACATCCCTCCTGGACCTGCTTTTCCCTGACCCCCTGCAAGAAATGTACCCTCCTCCAGAAAGAGAGGAAGAGCAGACAAAGCTGCAAAATGGACCTATGAAAGAGGCACTTGCAAACCCATACAGGAAGGGAAACAGAGAAGGGGAGGCTGAGGAAGAGCAAGTGGCTGCTGTGGATTCCTCCACTGGCAAAAGTGGATCCATGGCAGGATGCCTGGGGAGCCTTGGAACCTGAAGGAATAGCAGCCTTCAGCCATTTCACTTCAATCCACATTCTTGGTCTCCTCTCTGATGGTTTAGATGTGTGCATTTATTGTGTGGTGAGATGTAGGATCAAATACCAGAGACAATTGAAAACTAATGGCATCATCTGACCCAATATCACGATGCACCAACTGCACAGTAACAGTGAATTAGCTGAAGCAGTCTGGGCTCTAACCCGCTGCTCTGCAGCGTGTTTCTAAAACTATAAATGCCAAGGAAAGCAGCCTTTCAGGTGCTGTTCTTTTGCACTAAGCATTGATGGTAGCTGTAAAAACTTCTCTGCTACTGTTCCCCAGATTGGACCTGAACATATTAGTGAAATAGCATGCAGGGCTTGTTTTGGCCTAAAGCTAGATAAAAGACAAATTAGAAAGATAGGTACATATTCCTTTTCTTTCTGATGTCGCTCCTCAGCTTCCTTCATCATTTCCTGAGACTGTTCCAACTTGGCATCCACCAGTTTCTGTTGAAGTTCTCTGTGCTTAAATATTTTATCAAGGTGCTGTAAAAAAAAAAAAATCTGCTGAATGTGCAGGTTTAATTATCTGCATAGACCTTCATGCTTGTACATGTACAGCTATTTACTGGAGCACTTAAAAGACAAAATCATTGCAAAACAAGAAGACACTCAATCTATTGAAATGAATAAAAAATTAGAGCTCTGATAAGAACAAACTGTCAGAATTAGCATGAGAAGGGAAACTGATGTACATTATCAATTTTGATTTACTGTAAGAAAAAAAAAGGCCTTAGCATCTTTGCCAGTTCTATGGTCTACATATGAAGTCATCAGTATAATCTAGTATGACTGAAGATCACATAATTGCTCATCAATAATAAATATGCTGGTGACACACTTTTTTTAAGCTGTTAAATGGCCAGTGGATCTAAGCCACAGTGTGTATGATGGTGTAGACAAATTGCACCTGCAGTACTTGGGAGCATGTGCACAGCCCATAACATCCTCTGTGTAAATACAAGCCCAGTACAACCCCTTTGGTCTGGCCGCACCTGCACAACAGAGGGCCTGGGTGACAGGACATGAGTGGGGATCTGGAGATAAGACCAAACAAACCAGAGGCCTTCTCTAGCCTGTAAAATGTGTGCCTCCATGGTGACTTTTCAGAAATGAGTGTTGCTCAGCCTTCTTTGCTCTTAATTCACTTAGATTAAATTCAAAGGAGCAATTATTCTGAGTGTGTCCCTCTGGTTTACATTTACTTCTCATAGACACTACAAGGGAGGAGTGTACATTTCCTTCATTCAGTATAGGTCTTCATACATGATTCAACAGATTTGGAAAAGCAGGTATTGTATCAGTCATTCCAGACTGTAAAGACAGATAACTTATGTTTAATTCAGTATGATAATGTTGTCTGATTGCACTGAGGCTCACAGTAAGTGTATTTAGAAATGATAAAAAGACCCATTGTAATATTTGTTGATGTTTGTTTTGTTATAAAATTTTTTTTAAATGGTAAATTAGGATTTTACTGAAGGATTTTTTTCTGGTGTTAAAGTTTTCTGGCCAATTCCAGTGTTTACAGAAAGAATAATTTCCCATCTGTCTACTATCTGCTAGATCTCAGATTGTGCCTGAAAAAAAAAAAAAGAATCTATTTCAATTCGAAGGGTCTCCTTTATCTGTCATCCTAATTTTCTGCTTTTGGGAAAGGGTCAAATAGTTTACATCAGAGCCCTTCTCAGCAACCTGCTTCTGGAGGGAACAAAATATATTTGTTGTCACCTGCAGAACAGGGTGTCTAAAAAAATGTGAGTTGGGATGTACTCAGTGGGAGCTTAGTTGGAAGGAGGAGAGAGATGCTGGGGGAGGTCCCCAGGGATTTAGGGGAGCTGTGACAGCTGGCACATCTCACTGCTTGCGTGCCTCAGCCCCTCTCCCCACAGCAGTGAGGCTGCCGTGGCTGCCACGGGCAGGGTGCTGTCCCACACAATTCCACACCCGCGGAGACCGGAGGGTTTGCTGCAGGCACAGGGCTGCTCAGAGGGCAAAGCATGGAGGGGGCTGCCCTTGTTACCCTGTAAGACACCCGAATGATGGCCAGGATGCTGGTAGGGCTTCCTGCTTCCCCTGGGACAGCCGTGTGTGCTGCCTGTCCCAGCCCGCAGTCAGGGCACTGCTCACCTCCTCCCGCAGCTCATACTGGTCAATGATGCTCTTCAGCTTCTCTGCCAGCTCCGTGTTCTCCTGGCAGAGCTTCATGTTCCTCTCACTTTGCTGCTCGATCTGAGCCTGGATTTCACTCAGTGTGCCCTGGAAATGATTAGTTATTTCTTTCCTCTTCTCATCTTCCTCCCGTGCCCGCTGGATTGTTTCCTCCTGTTGTTAAATGGGAGAGAACACAGTAAGTGAGAGGCATACTAAGCAGTTCCAGAAAAATACTGTTTCGGAGTAGCAAAAGGCTTCCCTTTG
The DNA here is from genome assembly GCA_013397315.1 of Donacobius atricapilla. NCBI lineage: Eukaryota > Metazoa > Chordata > Aves > Passeriformes > Mimidae > Donacobius > Donacobius atricapilla. The sequence continues at coordinate 409,808 of WBMY01010094.1, read as the reverse complement.
AAGGATTATAAGTGTTTGCTTTCCTCTTTGGAGATTTTCTTTCATCTGCTTCAGCATTAGGTGTGATTCTAAATTTACAAAGCAAATTACACAGTGGCCTTCAAAAATCAGGGAACTAAGAATTTGCATTTATAAAAATGGATGTAGATCAGAGCTTCAGGTCAAAGCAAGCCTGAAGGAGAGCACACACATGCATGTCTTGATTCATGATACTGCATCACAGCTTTTGCTTTGGAAAAAGATATTTTGTGGAAGCAGTCAAGAGCCCTTTTATTAAAATTCTCTTTGACTGAATTTAAATAGTCACCCTTTACAATGCCTTGTTTTAACAAGGACTCCTCATATAAAATTTATGGCCTTTGGGATTCAATTTTTTAAGAGAAATCCATCACTTGCTGAAGAATCCCTTACAATTCTTCAATTTTCCTTCCCTAACTTTATAACTGACATGAACATTTGCATTAATTTACTAGCTAGTGACTTCAAGGAAAACTTGTAAGTTGTTTCCTACAGAATCAAAGCAGACATTCAGCGGACGTTTATTTTTTTTCCCTATTATTGAAGTTTTGTTTTAGAGTTGTTTATATAAAATACAATGCAGAAAGAATCTGGATTCATTGCTTTGGATCCAGAAATACAGACTATTTTTGTTCCTTCCTCATTTTCTTCCAGGGCGGTCTGCCCTTCTGGGGAATGTAATCCTAATATAGAATGGCTAGGACCATATCTACTGTAGTTACAAATCATGACAGGACCATGTTAAAAACTCACTCCACAGCATGCAAATGGCATACTCTAATAAGGTTTCAACTAGCATAATAATTTACATAAAAGTCTGTGGTAACACTGCATATGGATATTTTCTATACAGATATTTGAATAAAGCCTTAGCTGACTCTAATAAGGTATAATTTGTATCATGAATGTGACATAGCAGGTGTTGATTCAGGCCCTGCTCATAAAGTAAGGTGCATACTGAATGACCCAATGTCTGCTTAGCATGCACAACACGAGACTGATCTAGGACAGCTGCTGTTCAAGGTGGGACATGTTTGTCCTTTTGCTGTCCGGGGAGCGATAGGGATGCCAACGCCTTGGATGATGGGAGGAAAGCAGTGGAGCCATTAATAACACCCTGGTGCACAGAAAGCGCCACGGAGCCCTGCTGTGCTCTGCAGTTCACACAAGAACCTGTGTGCATTCATAAACAGAGTAATACAAAGTGTGAACCCAGAAGGACTCTCCCTCCCAAGAGGAAGGAAGAATTTCACGTGGAACCTGGCAAATGACTTAGGAGTTGTCCTAGTTCAGTACCTGGCGTGGAAATTGGACACACAGAAAATTTTCAGCAAGATGAAAGAGAAACTCTCCATTTTTTTTTTTCTTGGTGAGAATGATTTTGAAACATTTTGCTTGACCAGCAATCGAGCTGTTTGTAGGTATTTTTTTGTTTAAATCCTTTCAGCAGAAGAATGCTCTTCCAAAGTAGAGTTAAAAATGCTGCTCAGAAGATGTTTTAAATCTACCACTTCAGCATTCCCAAAAGGAAACAATTTTCTTTTGAACAGGCATGTTTGGAAACAATGTCATCCTTTTTATTTTTAGTTGAAATTTTTTCCAAATTTGACTTGAATTCCTAGGTTTGATTAAGTCAGAATTCCATTTTATCTCTAATGCACTGTTTAAAAAACTCCTCATGCTTCTTAGTTCTCCATTACATAGGTGCAGCCCTGAGCAGGCAGAAGAGTGACCAAGTGCTTACTTCCAGAAGTCAGAGTGAGAAATTGAACTTGCATGTCTGAAGTCCTCTTTCTATGGCTTCAAAACATCCTTCCTCAAAAACATTTTATTGTTATAACACAGGTAGCGTTATAACTTGTCACTACTGGGATTTAAAGCTCTCCAGAGTAATAAGTCCATATGAATATAAAACAAAAAAGGTGGATAAGTCACAAATAAGGATATGTCACAGCGAACAGTTCTGTTACAAGGTGAAATGAGACATCCTGAGACTACCAATCATGCAAATGTAAAAAACCTAACCCTCTGCATATGTGTTACTCAGAAGATCTTATTTCCTGCTCTTCTGAGGTAGAAAAATGATACAATACAGAGCACAGAGACAATACAAAGATTAGTGGTTAAAGACACTGAGCCAGCAAGCATTTATTTGCAGGATGCAGGATTTCTCTGTATCTGCTCTGCTTTGGAGAAAAATATACTTGAGAAGGATATTTGCTTGGGGATGGGGGCTGGTATGTGTCTTGGGGAGGTCCTCAGAGGCCCTCATTTGTTAAATCCTTGAGATCTCAGTCACAGATTAAGGGTGGGTGGGGGTGAGGGCAACTGGTGGAGCAGAAGGACAACAGTGTGGCTACCGCACTGAGCAGAGACCAGCCATAAACTATTGTTCTCTTTTCTCTGCCCTTTCTGAACCTTTGCACTCTGTGTTTACCCTTTCAAACATATGTTTTTGTCCTAGTGCAATATTGCTTTTGCGCTCATGTTTTGCTGCCAAGAATGTAAGAATACATTGAGTAAAACCTTGTTAAAATTAAGACAGGATATTTTGCAGTTTGGGATTTAACTCAGGAATGTGAGATCATTTGCGATCAGAAGAGTGTAATTGATACTGGAATTGTTCTCGTGCCTCTAGGGCAGTTCCAGAAGACTATTGATCTGATGAAGCCATATCTGCTAAGATGATATGAGCGAGGAATCCTTTTTTCAATGAACTGTGCTCTTCATTCCCAGGCACCATGGTCTGAGCCAGTTTGGAGCTGAGCCCATAACTGAAGCTGTTGATTTTTGTGACATTTGTAAGAAAGTCATTGCTTAATGCCTGGTGGCAGGAAGGACGAGGGACCTGAGATGTTCATGTCACTACAAGATGCTAAGTAGCTACAAAACTGTCAGATATTTGGCAGAACACGAACTCCATGCAGAGAAATGAGTTGCTGTTGCTCTTAGCAGAGCTGCTCTCTATTGCAGTGGGAACACATTCCGCTATTTCGCGAACCTTTATTCTGCTTTTCTTGGAGGGGGAATTAAACATCTGTGTAACTGCAAGGAAATAATCAGAATAGCTGGTCTGTATGTAAGTGAGAATTTGCGGCTGGTATCCAACACTAACCAGAAATTTTTCTTCTCTGATCTGCCCTGTGGAATATCAATGCAGCTCTACATTGCATATTCATCACCACTTGGCTGCGCGGATCTGCAGTTAATGGGAATTCCACACACCAGATGAGTGAAGATGACATTTACATGACGTGATGTGCATATTATGTACCACATAGTAAGTCAGACGGGCTTTCTGATCTGGGCAGGCCAGGTTTCTCCTTTGCTATTGAAATGACACAGTCTCCTAGCTTCTCTTTTCCACATTTTGAAACATAATCAGAACTGCTAATCCCAAGCACTAAAAAATTATGAATCTCTGTCCTGCCAAGACCAAAATAAAACTATTTAAACATAAGATTTTAAAAATAACATTTGATGGATTTTCTGGTTTGGGCCCTCTCAGTACAGTCATAAGTGAAAGAAAATTACACTCATTTAAATAAATAAAACATGAGTTTCTGGACATTCACAGATTTCCAGGAGCTGAAGTACAAAGGCAAATATTCCAAGAACTATGCTAAAATTCTTAGAGAGACAAAACTGGATAAAGATAATGAATGCTTTTATTACTTTATTTCTCATGCATTCTGCAAGTCTATTTTGTCTTACTGTCTTATTTAATTTTGAGTTTTTTTCTACACTGAAGCATGGGAGCTAGAGGAAAGGTAGTATTTTGGGTTTCTTAAAAGGTCTCCAAATTCTTAGAAGTGATGAAAATCTGAAACTTCTTCCTAATACCAGATCACCTCAGGTATTTTCCCTGGCTCACCTGGCAAAGATACAGGAAAAAAATAAGAACTGCGTCTGAAATTTATAAGTTTTTTTAGAGAACCTAGTCATAAAGTAAAGCAGTCCAACAGGTAAAAAAAAATGTTGGAAAGAGATTTTCCTAATTGTAAAGATGAAATGTGTAAGAAAGTATTTATATACAAAGAGAATGGAAAAATCATGCTCTAGTAGTAAGATTAATAAGAATAAAGTAGCTGGGAAACTGTGTGAGGAATTCAACATCATTTGTTCCAAATATGTTTTCCAAATAGAATTAGTTCTTCTAAATGCCCCAGTCTTCACTGATTTGTCCCACTGATATGATTTGCTTAGGAATATCAGTTAAGGCTATGCAAATCACTGTACACTCTATCCTTAATTCACTTTAAAATTGGCTTGTAATTATTTTGAAAGATTTTACCCACAGATGGCCTGGTAAATCACTGTGGATCAAGACTGAGGACCTCACAGAGGAATAGCTCAGGTCTAATACAAATGACAGGTGTCACCCTGATTTTTTCAGCCTTCTCTTCTGTTTCACAGTTTCATGTTTTGGGTTCTTTCTCACGCTCTGGTCTGTAAACACAGCCAATGTTATTGTAGTTCAAGGAAAGTTTTCATTCCTGTTCTTAGAGATATGGGCAGCTGATGGACAGTTGTCTTGACCAGTGGGATGGGGAGAGGTGTCAACCTTCTCCCCCAATCCCTGACCTTTGTAGAAATACTATATAATGGAGTCAGACTTTTAAATAAACTTAGGTTTTTTAGTTCATGCCTTCTAATCGAAGTGTGAGCATGTGTTTGTGTGTGTGTGACAAACTGCATCAGACAGGCACAAATTTAACTTTCATTACCAGTTCTGCATGACTATAACTGAGCACAGAGAGATTTTCTTCTAGCTTCCCTATCTGTTAAACTGCTTTTATCCTTCTTCTAGGGCACAGTTTGAGTGTATGTGTGACTATTCCCTCTCCCAGCTGTATTCTTACCAGCACACAATGAAAGTCAGAGCAAGACCCTGAAGGCCCACTCCTGAGCTGGTGGAAATGAATGAAAATGCATTACTAGTAACAGAGGTTATATCAGATGGAATTCTTGTTGCTAACAATTCCTATGTGTAATTCTATACATCACTATATCCCCATAAAGAAAGGGTTTGAATAGATCGAAGCAGGGGCCTTTCGTAAACTAATACCAACACCATCACTAACATGCACTCAGAAAAAAAAAAGGATGATCACAACAGAAATTTTCTTCCTGAATATACATTTTTTCAAAGAGGATAATCCTATTATAATTTTCACATTTAAATGGCATGATGCACCAAGCAATTGGCAGACATGGTGTATGGATCCCAGCCTTTTGACACTCCTGAAAATTTTCTCTTTTAACTGATTTAAAAAAACCTAAACAACTTCCACAAATAATGTTGGCATTCTTTCTGTCTTGACATTTGTCTTGAGGCAAATGTCCTGACTGACTGACCCTCACAAATCACTTGTAAAAGTCCAAGTGCTCGAATGACATGAAAACACCCACCAGCCTCCTGTGAGTCCACTGGAGCAAAGCTGCTGTTCCCTGTGGTTCTGCCCATGCACGTGCTTTTGCAGCTGCACTCTGAGGGACCTGGTCTGCTAGCACTGCTGCTCTTCTCTGCACTGAGCTCCCCAATGATGCAAGGCGGGCTTAGAGCTAGTGTAGGCAAACCCAGTGTCTAAAAGTATTGGGATATTTCCAAACGAGAAAAAAAGAAGTCTTGATGTAAATGGACCTCAAGATTAGAGAGTATATATAACTATTATGCATTTATTGCATTTGTAGATGCAAAAGTCCCCTTGATTTGGTACTAGAGGAAGATGGGAAGGTGTCAACATCATCTTTCCCCCCACTGCTGGGTAATGTGATAAGGCTCCCACTCACCTTGAGGTTCTTGTTGTGCCTCTGGAGCTCTCGGCAGAGGCTCTCTAGCTTGCTGCGGGCGAGGATGGCTCGGCTGTGCTCACTCTGCAGCTGGTCCTTCTCCTTGGTGATCTGGGCCTGTCTCTTCTGTAGATACTTCAGCTTTTTCTGCTCGGCACGGTGTTCTTCAAGCTGGGCAAAATGGGGATTAAAACAGGGAAACTGATTAAAATGCAACAAAGAGGGATAGAAAAGAAAATGAGCTCTTTTGGTTTGGGGAAATTCTTCACACTTTCTTAACCTCTTGGGAAATATTTTGTATTTATCAGCACTAATGTGAGAGGAGAGAGGAACCTGGAGATTTCCCAGCCTGCTTGCTGCAACTGTCCCAAGTATGCTGTACTGTGGATGGGTGAACATAATTTTTAACATTCTTGTCACACCATTTTAGGTCTTCCTTCTTTGGTTTGAATTTCTTTGAAGGACATATGGGAGATTTTTATTTTTGTTTCAACATTTGGAACTAGAGCAGTCACTAGTGCTTTATGTGGCGAGATTTCTCCTGATCATGAGATCATTCGATGCTCATTCTATTTTACAGTTTCCTGAAAAAGAAGCAATTTCCTAAATATCCAGGAACCTGCTGGAAAAAACAACAGAAGAGGTGCTGGAGACCAGGAATGCCATTCAGGTGGGGGCTTTGTTGCTGACGCTGGAGAATTCTCTTCAGAGAAGAGTTTCTCAAAATGACATGCGCCACCTCCTCTTGCCAGGCTCCTCTGGCTCACAGGACCACGTGTGAGCTTCTGTCAGTTGTGCTTTTGGAGGTCCTGTCATCAATGGGAGTGGGTCATGGTGAATGAAACCTCTTTTGGGCTCTTTGTCTCCCTATAATTCCTGGATGAAACACAGGCAATCCCTGATGTTCCCTTGGGTGCCTGCTGTTCTGTGGGTGCATGGCTCCTGCCTTCCCTAGAAGGCTGGTAGGGAGCTGGCAAAGAGGGCGTAAAGAGGACCAGCAACATAATTGCTAATAGCTATCCCTGCACAGTCTGGTTATTTCTTATGACACGTGTCTATCACTGGATGTTTTGAAAAAAATTCCTGTACTGTAAATTAACACCCTAACAGTCAGGTCAAAGAAGCCTTTCAGCTCTGAAAGGAGAGATTTAATCTACAGTTCCAACACACAATAACCCTCCTCACTGTATCACAGGTGTGCATATGTTGCAAGGTATTTCTGAAGTCCAGATGTTTCCTGATTGAAAAAGTAGCACATGAGCTTAAACATGCAAACCTTAATATTAACAGTTGCTGTTAGGACTACATTATCTAATAATATGGTACCACTTGCCCTAATTAACCCAGTATGACTGGGAAAGTCTGTGAGCACTAGGGAATGATGTGCTGCTCAAACAAGACAGTCAAAAGCATCATATTTTACACTTTTATCTATTTTCTGCAGATGTTCAGTAATTTATGCTTATAGTAGAGAGCTTTGTGATTAATCAAATCACAGCTAAGTGTACCACAAAACAATGCTCTCACCAGCTTGGAGTATATTTACAGTTTATGTCCAACTTTTAACATGTGTATTGTCTATTTTTGCTCCTGCAGATCATATTATGGGCTTTTGCATCTAATTTAGCTGCACTAGCTGAAATAGTTTTTCTAGTATTGTAGGAAAAGAAATTTCTTTTCTGTAATTAAGACTGAGATCTTTTTCCTTCATAAGCTTGTTTTTGTCCCCTTCCCCTTTCCGCTGAAAAACAAAGAAGTGGTTTTTTTTGCTTCACGTTTTGCATGCACAGCCTGTGCTCAGTGGATAATGATTTATCCAAATTTCACGATTCACTCAAACTGTGCTTGAGATAGGGGGCTCAGAATAAAGCCAGTCTTAATCATGACATGAGAAGCCTTCCAAGCATTTTTCCTTTTTTTCCCCACCATTAATATTACTTGCACTAGAAATTTATATCTCAAAATTCTCAGGAATATCTAAGACATGGTGTTACTTTTGCAATAAAAAAGGCAATTCACTGGTAAATAACAGTGCCAAAAGGGTCCCCAGTGATAAATTTTTAAGAATAATTAATTAAATAGAAGCTAAAATTAACCAAATAGAAGGAATTTTGATTTTTGAAAGATGACCGAGAGAAATAAACAGTCAATTAAGGAAAACAAAGTTTTATCTTGATCCCACTGCAGATAATGACAGAGCTCATATTTACTTATTAGCATATTGTTCTTGCATCCAGCACTTGTGAGACTCGCAGGACCTCTGAAAATAATCCAGTTATAAACAATTCTGCAACAGCTGTTTGTAAGCAAAGGCTGTTGTAAATCACAGTCTGCTTTACTAACCCAACACACTGGATTTAGTGAGTGAAATGTTCTCTGTTGGTGAGTGGCGTGGCAGGGATTGACCAGCCCATGCTCCAGCCCGCTGTGTACCCACAGCAGTGCAGACTGTGCCAGGGCATGGGCTGGCAGGGGAACATTGATGGGTGGCCTCCTCAGCTACAGCCAGCCCCATCACTGCTTGGAGCAGGGGAAGCCACAGCCAGCACCCAGTTCCATCTGTCACATGGCTGCACCTTCCCCTGAGCTGTGCGGCAACAAGTGTTTGTGTCACCACACGGCACACCAGACCAGGGAGCGGATCTGGCTGGAAAACAACTCGGCAAAAGCAAGACGTGATCTGAAGTGTGTGATGGGGATGGACAAGAGGGAGCAGGGAGAGATCACAGCTACAGCCAACTGCTGACAAGCCATTAATCTCCATACGCCCCTCAGCCGCTCCCAGTGAGCAGGGTAAGGCTGTCTCCAACAAGGTTTTTGTTGTATTTACTGAATGATTTGTTTTAGCAACATTGCACCGTATGTCAGAAACAAGTATTCAGTATTTCTGTTTTAGCACCTTTCTCCTACATGGGCTACTGGCAATACAGCTGCCTGTTTTATTCAGTGCTGCAATGCCATTTGAATGCAGTGGAGAGTACTTCATAGAGGAAGAAGATTTTATAGAGGAAGAAGACCTATTTCAGTTAATCCATGAGCATGAAGTTCCTTTAACCGTGAGATAAACTATGAACAGCCTGAGCCCAATTTATGAAATCAGAGGATTTTACATGAAGAAAGGGAAAGCTAAATTTCACTTCACATTATGATGAGACATGGACACATCTGTGCATAAAACCAATTACAAAGTCAATGTTCTGCTTCACACATTTTTCAGCACTCCACAAAGCGTAAAAAGCTGCACCCTTGTCATTTGTAAGATTTCCACAGCTTATGGTCATACAGTCGTTTGAATACACAGAAAGAAATCCCTTCATCTGAAAATAACCCATCTTAAGTGTGGAAAGAACAGTCAGGTAGGTACCATTGTTACAGGGGTGACATTATGGTGGCAGGGGCTTTGACTCTTCATTTCATTGTGCTGCGGCTTCTCTTACTATTAATCTCAGTTGTCTATTATCTGCCTCCTAATATAGGAGGTTTTATACAAGTCCTGTGGTATTTTCTTTTTGATGAAATCACCAGTGCATAATTGAAAGTAATAGCCACAACAGAAGCATGCAAAACTTCTTGCAGGAGGGGAAGGCAGAAGCCTAGACACCAGTCTCCAATGTGGGTCAGTTTGGTAGATTTTCCTTTAAGTACAAATATCCTGCCTCATCAACTTTTTGACCCAAAACTTGTTTTCCTCACTTTTTACATTTTTTCTCTTTTTTTTTCTCATAATTATCTGATCATGACAATTGTATTGGGATTCATTTATCAGGACAGACACTACTGTTATGGGAGGTTTGACCATGCTGCATGTCATGTATTTTTATATCATTTCGTATAGGCAGTTTGTACAGAAAAAAGCCAACATTGTACTCACTAGCTCAGCATACTTCTTAAACAACAGGTCCAGCTTCTCTTCTGGAGTATTTAGCTTATTCAAACTTTGCATCAGTAGGGTGGCTTCTTTTCCTTCGAAAAAGAGGAAGCAGAGATTTGATGCTAGAGGCAATTTGCAGTTGATGTACAGTTATGAAATTGGTTGTTTGATGCATGGTAAAAACAAAGAGTGAAATGAGGCATTTTGGAAGGAAAGGAATAATTTTTGCTATAAATTTCTGGGTTTTTCTTTGCCCTATAAGAACAAACATGCTAGGACTTTCCTCCATTTCAGACCTCAGTAATGCGCTTTTTTCTAACAAAAGCATTGTCTGTGAAATGCTTTTGTCCTGTGTAATCTGATTTTCATTCAATTTTTTTGCAACATGATTAGGTCAGGCACATGGCACATTTGACTGAAAGAGGACAGAAAGGTTCTGGACTCCAAAGGCTCATGAACAGATCTCTTTTCAAGTGAAAGTGGATCAAATCTAGGGTACTCAGCTCCTTTGCTGATCAACCCACACAAGACATCAAGAATATTAAGTCAGATATATAGACTGTGGTGTGGAAATAAACAATCAGAGAGTGGTAGGTGCTGCCAGCCAGGTCTGGGCTATGTGATACTCGTGTAAATCAGTTCCCTGACTCAGCGGAGAAAGTTCGTATACCAGAGGTAGTCAAATAACTCGCTGGGTGTGCAGAGCTAAATCACTGCACAGCCATTTAGGTATTGCTTCTCCTCTGACACCCCTTGGTTTTCATTTCAGCCCCAGGTATGAGCTGGAGCTTGAACACTGCTTGTTCATCAAATACATAATATCCCTGACGTCCCTGGAGATAAGGTTGCCTGTGGTCCCAGGGGCTTGGACATGCTTTTCCAAACGCTCCTCTTTCCTGAGGCTGTGCGACAAAATTTGCTTTCTGCTTTGGACGTTTTCTACTTCAAGTATAGTGCAGTCCAGAAGTACTGTCTCTGGTGAAAATTCTTAATTTCACACTAGGTTCTTTCTATAGCATCAGTATAAATAAGTGGAAGCGAGCTAAAATCAAATCCTGGTGTGAACTGTCACAAGGACAGTTGGACAACTGTGTGTTGGTAGGGTTTTCACTGAGCTTGCTGAGGTACCAGTAACAGCACCAAAGCCAAGGCAGTAGAAACTGAGGAATTTTCTTCTGGACAGTCGAAGAATCTTTGAGGAAAAAAATCCATGCTGTCTCCTATCCCTAGTCCCTTGTCTGTAAGAATGTCCTGTAGTAATTTCTTTACAAGCTGAGTCTGCATTTGGTTTGGGTTCTCATGCAAAGGAGAGACTTGAAGATTGGTTGGAGTTAAACGTAGGAAGGGAAATAATTTACATCTATAGTAGATTGGAATGTAACTACATTGCTCTCTAGTGGCTGCCCAGCAGAAAGTACATGTATACAAAAACTTGCTGAGACTTCTTTCTAGCTCAGCTGACAGTCCTGCCAGGGCTGAGGTGTTAGAGAACAAATGTATTGGCTTATTTCATATATATTATATGATGAGTCCAGGGGTTTACTAAAAGAAAAATAATCTGAGCATGACAGTAAATTTATTCTGCAGGTCCCCATGCCACACAGTAGTACCATCATTACTGTTGTGACCAGTGAGTGGTCATACCTGAGCAGACAGGAGAAGAAAACATTCACTAAGGTACAAACAAGAGGCTAGGTTTTCCTTCATCTAAATTACTTTGTGCAGTGTGTCATTGGACTGACAGCTTTGGCTCACCAATGTGGGCGGCCCAGTAGTACATCAGTGTTGTGTGATACAACTTTTTTTTTAAAGAACTACTATCTGATATAACTTACATGTTGGGTAGTGCCAAAAATAATCAGTTATAGAAAAGTTGTTGTGGTCACTGTAATTTTCAGTGGTAGCTGGAGGTCCCTATCATCCATACCAGAATATGGTAAAGAGCGAGGACCAGGGAGCTGTTACTTGTGTTTGCAGAAGGGCTGTGTGAGTATGTAAATACTTGCCTAGTCCCTTCAGGATCTTCTTCTCCAGCTTCTGCTCCTTGTTCCCACTGGGTTCCTTCACTTTGGAAGTATCCCCAGGAGCCAGCTTCTCTTTCTCACTCTCTTCATTTCCATCTTCGTACTCTGCATCCTCCAAGCTGCCTGGCTCTCCCTTCTCAAGCCTGTTGGTTCCTGTAGCAGCGTTTTCCTTCTCCATCAGGCTCGTGGCAGACCCGTAGGTTTTAATGATGTCCTCCAGCTGCCGGCTTAACTCCTCTGAGATGTCACACACGGCTGCTTCAGGCCAGGTACTTGGCTGCTCCATGGGGGCTGGAGCAGGGGAGGGCAGGCCAGGGGCAGGTTTGTCTCCATTCTGCCCCTGGATGTCCTGCCCAGGTGAGGTGGAAGACTGGTCATTCTCCATGCTTGGTGCAGTACCTGACAGAAAAATAAATGGAGGGTTAATTTAAAGGCATAGAATTAGCCATATAAGGAATTAGCCATCAAGCTGTTCCCAAAGCTTGGCCAGCATGTGAATGATTTTGTGTGAAATTTGGGATGGCAGCTTATGGCTCTGGTTTGACAAATATGTCACACTTAGATAAATAACCAAGGTGATTTGCCTGCAAGGAGAAAAGCAAATAATATACTTTCCAAGAGAAAAGCCTACCCAAATCTAACAATTAAAAATGAAAGCCTTTTATTCCCACTGCCAGCAATGACACATGAGATGATATCCTAGTCACTTATACCATTTTCCTCCTTGACTAAATTATTTGCCACATGTTTACTTTCCTTGATCTGTTTACCTGCTACACTGGCTACCAAGATGGGCAGCTTCACTTCAGAGCTGCATTAGTTTCATTTCCTGTTTGTCTCCTGTTGGCACATCTTAAGTCAATAATCATGAAAAATATTTTAAATGAAACTGGTGCACTAAAAATTGCACTGTGCCCCTGGAAAGCCCAGCTTGGTGGTTGAGCCACAAGAGATGTGGTTTGGTACCATCACAATAACAGCAAAGAATAAGATAAACAGCTCAAAACCACCCTTCTCTTGTACTTGCTGCATGCTGCTGACAGCTTCTTTGGCAAAGTACAAACTACAAAATAAATCACAGTGAAATAAACCCAACCACACATAACATAATTTGATGGTCCATGGTGTTTTATGGGGCGAATTTCAGCTAATTTATTCTCAGATTGCAAAGGGAAGCTTTTGTTTTCTTATGTTTTGGAGCAGCTGCACTCAGCCAGGCAAATACAGAGCCCCAACATGTCTGTGTTCCTGCTCTGGCTTACCCTGGTAAGGACCTGGTAATGAGGTTGTCAGCAAGAGCATCCTGAGCATCAGGAAAACTCAGAGTAGGGAAGGCCCCTTCCCTCTCAGAGGGAGAGGCTGCTGGCACCTCTGTATCACCCTCATGAAGTAGTGCAGAGATGTGGGGTACACAGCTGGACCTTGATCTGCAACTTACCCCCACTGCTGCTTGACTGAAGACTATGTACTCTTTCCAGCCATGAGTCCTTTCTCTCTCCTTTCCTGACTGATTTTGTTCCTCCCCTTAATAATATGGTTTACAGTGGTGCCCGTGGGGAAGGAAGAGGGGAAGAAGCTTGCTTGGTTGGTTCTTTCCAGCATGTGAAGTGGTTGCTTTCTTATCTTTTAAGAGACTTTGAAAACATGGAGCTAACTCCATGATTTTGTTCCTTGTTCAAACAGACTGTAACATATATTTTCTATGGTGTCTAAATTTCTACTGCTTTCAAAACTGTAAACTAACATGACCAAAGGCATTATATGAGAAGAGAGATGTTATTTACTGTAATAAATGACTCAGTGTTCTTAAACTCCCCCCAGTCAAAGTGATGTTTGAAAGTGCAGTGATGGCCATCACTAAGGCAACATTTTTCAAGATTTGATTTTCTAGCTATATGACCGGGCTTGCAGACAAGATAGTCAAATGAGTTATCATCTCTCAAGCAAATAATTGAAAGCTTTGACTGGGCGCAGGAAGCAGTTGAAAACTGTTAACTATAAATCCATGCCCTGCAGTCCAACCCATAGATACAACTTGCCAGCAGAAATGGCTCAGAAATGTATCCAGACCTAGTCTCAGAGACCTGCACACAATTGCATCCCATTCTTTCCTTACTCCTTATGGCACAGTCATTATATCACTGCAAAATGATTGTAAAATTTTATCAGTCTGATTTGATGTCATATCGCGTTTAATTTACATTGAAAAATTAGACCCTATATGTGCAATTTAAATAAATAATTCTAGATGGCACAAATGTTAGCCTCCTGTTTGTGATCTTTTTTTAACTAGAGCTAATTGACTGCCAACTAATTCAAGGTCAGTAAGAGTATTGTAAAAGCTAAGCTAGGCACTCCACAAAGTATGTGTTTATCTCTGACATGTTCAGGCTAGTGTTTACTGTTGCAATCATTAATTTGAGTTAATTGGCAGTTGGCAATCAATCAGCTAGAAAACCCAGGACTACCAGCTCTTGTTTAGGCAGAATAAAACTCTCATAAAGTATATTCCAATGTAAAATAGCTATTTTTGTAATATGTTCATCACAGAGGGAGAGCAGGACTGTAAAACACTCCATTTCCAAATATTAATTTCTTTTCTGACTATCTCCCCCCTCTTTGTAAGAAGGCTCGGGTCAATGTTCTCTCTGTACCCCGACTCTCTCCCTTGGCTGCCTCCCAATTTCATCACTCATGTGGTAGCACTGTCTGGCTAAAGGTTTCCTCTTATGTGAATCACAAAGCATGTCTCCAAATACTGTAGGCTTTAAATCCACAGTGGCGATTGATCTGTGCATGTGTCTCAGTAACACGAGAAAAACATGAGTGAATGAAAGAGAAACTGAATAATTAGAATCAAGGACACAAGATGTTTACAAGCTGGCTTGCAGGAAATCTTCCCTAACATACATTTCTGTCTACAAAGGGATTAGTTATAATCAGTCTGAAACCATAGCAATTCATATCTGCTGAGTTTCATCCACCAGCCCAAAATGATGAGCAGGCAGGAACCCCCAAAAATACACAGCAATGATCTTCTAACCCAAAGTTGCCCACCTGCTGGGTCATACTGGGGGTTGTATTTACACACACAAAAAAATTATCCCAATATTTTATTTTGTTCTTCCTCGGGCTAAACCAGAGGTCTTATAACTGCTTTCCAGCACAAACACAATGTCTATAAAGACTTAACTACCTTGTTTTGCAAAACAGCTTCCACAGAGCTGCAGTTTATGTTGAGAGAGTCACAGCATCTGAGAGCTGCCTGCTTACAGCCTTTAATACTGGGAGTTTTTACTGCAGTTGGCCCATTCTCCCTTGTACTCCAGCCTGCTTAACCTTAATATACACAAAGAATTCTCCCTTATCAGGCCATAAAAGACCCAAAGTGTTTACATTATACTGTATCTTAAACACAGTAATGCCTAAAAATTAGGTGACTGAGTCCAGAAGAGGAATTCCTTGTTTTTTCAGACTTGCACAATTTTAGACTAGCCACCTCCTCACTTTTGCAACTCCTGCTATCATTACTGTTGCCTCCAGGCACCTGAATTTCCAACACAGCGGTATCCTGTTTTATGACAAAAGGGAGGACTGACCAGTCTGACTAAGTCTGAGCATTGCATCTTGTTTATTCTTCTCCTCCTGAATTCTCAAATCCTGGACCTGCTCCACAGCTGTGAGATCAGCACCTTTCTTGGCTCTAGTGTTTTGGATGGAAACTTGACACTTGTGGTTGCTGCCTACAAATAGTCACTGTGGTCCTCCTCTTCTTCAGTGGGAAACACCCTCAAAGAGCCAGAGGGTGCTGCTGCCTCCCCACTGTGAGAAAGACTCCTCTCCATTCTCCTTCTTCCTCTGTTAAGAACTTGGGAAAACTCAGGACAGAAATGGAGCTTTCAGCATAGTTGAACACACAGCATAGCCACAGCTGCACCCAGAGGCAACAGCAAAAGGTGTGCGCCTCAGATCAGTCTGGTTACATGCTGAGTTTGTTCTTCTGCAACTATATCCCTTAATATTTCACATTCACAGCACAAATTGCCTTCACTGTGCTTTGAAACCAGCCAGTATTTCCAAAATAAAAGGTCAGTAGGCAAGGGCAAATGACTGATTTAGCAGAGTTGCAATAGCCAACCCACTGCTGCTGGGAAAACTGTTCCTGTGCTGGGGTGTGCCAGCTCACCTCTTGCACTGCTGGGACCTGACACTGCTGCCCAGGCACCCTCCTGGCATGAACAAAACACAAATTAAACGTCTTCTTCTTAGCTTGTCTTGCAGGCTGCTTTGAAGACTGTCACAGTTTTGCTTATCTTTTATAAACAGTGTTCTTCCCCTTCCTTCTCATGGGGTTTGCTTCCTGATTTCCTTCTTGCAGCTTGAACTTCTACAGGGTTTACAGACTGGTCTATATTTAGCTTTTGCAACCCCATGTATTCAGCAGAAGGACACATGGCACCTGCTCTGCAGTCAGGAGCTATTTTAAGCTCTTCTAAAATGGGTGATGGTATTTAGCACTTTATGCTCAAAGTTCACATACATACACATTTCTCTAAAACAAAGCTTTACTCCAGCCAACACATGCTGATAAAATCTGGTTTTTTTTATCTTTATGTAACACCAGATTGGTCTGCAGTGACACCTCAAAGCAGCAAACATCAAACTCTGGAATTGCCCCTGCTACTATAGGTCCAGTCACCCTCCAGAAAAATACAAGTATCTTCTTACAGTCTAGATAGACACGGCCCTGTGTGTTAGAAAGCAGAGGTAAAACCAGCTGTATCAGCTACCCAATTGCATTTGAATAGCTTTATGATTTATGCGCATTTCTCTAGTACAAAACTGAGTGAAATTTGGAGGTTTTGTGGCAGTTTTCCATGCAGGCTCAGAGCCAGACATGGAGGCTTTCTGAAGCTGCCTGCCTAATCTCTCATGTGGCACCTGAATCTAGACCACTGACTGTTGTAGCAGACCACCCATGGCCCCCAGTCTCAATTCAACACAAGTAATCTTAAATTTTTCTGATCACTCTTAAGAGAAGAATTTCTTACTTTCACCAACAACCTTGGGTACCTCAGTTTTCCTCAGATGTCACATGGTGCCCAGACTTTGCTAGGGCTGCTCCTAGAAAATGAGGGTTGATGCTCCCAAAGGGAAGTACTTACATTAAGGCCCTTGGGCCATGTCACCAAGCAGTGACAGCAACGAAGCTGTTCGTCAGACTTACCGGAGCAAAGAGAAGAGCTGAGCAGAAGAAAAACGTCAGGCAGAAAGCTCGGACAAGGGCACGCCAGCAACAGGCCACTGGTTCTGTAATCCTGCCACTGAGGGAAGAGGGACGGGAAGCCCAAGTGAGGAGGAAAGGACAGAATGACACAGGAGGAGCAAACAGTGCAGGACTGAGTGCGCACTGTGCAGGGACTGTCTCTGATAGGCGCAGGGGAAGCTGCCTGCTGGCTGGCAGCATGAGCCAGCTATGTTGGCTATTCCCTGCTCTGACAGAGATAGCATGAGAGATTAGAGAGTTGGGCCCTCAGAAACAGAAAATACAGCTGCTACCCTTCAAATTTAAGTCCTAATCCCTCAATGATTTGAGGGGTTGTGCTGTGTGAAATTTGTCTGTATTGACTATGGATTGGTTAAACTTGGTTGAAGTTTTCTATATCTACCACAAAGACTGGGATGGATTTCCATAATGTGAACTCCCAGCTGTGACTGCCCTTTGCAGCCTAGGATTTGAGCAGGATTTGTTAAAAACAGACTGATTCTTAATCATAGTCTCACTGGCTGGAAGAGACCACAGGACATCTTTAGTTCAAACTCTTGTTTGAAGGCAGCTCAGCTGTGATCTCAGACTAGGTGTCTCAGGGCTTTAAATAAGTCTTTAAAACCTCAGGGACAGAGACTGCATGACCTCCCTGGGAATTCTGTTGTCTGGCTTGACCGTCATGGCACTGAAAAAGTTTCTCTTTCTATCTAGCCTTTACTTTCCTCATTCCAGTTTGTGCCCATTGCCCCTTGCCTTCCCACTTTACGCTCCTATAAAGACCTTGGCTCTATCTTCTTGATCATTTCCTCCAAAGCCTTCCCTGTTCCAGGATGAACATCCAACCTCTCCTCACAGGACAAGTGCTCCAGTGCCAGCAACCAAGGTGCTCCTCTGTTGAATTGACCAACTTTTCCATTAAGGCAGCAATGCTAAGAGGTGAGTGGTGCAGCTGCCTCCCTCATCCCAGCAGCTCCCAAACAAATATTGCAGCCAAGATGACCTGCCTGACCTACTTTCTACATGTGACTGTGCCAGCTCATGTTGGCCCAAAGTTGTTGGTACAGACAAGCAGAGTGCTCCCCAGGGAGCTCAGCTACACGCTGGTTATGCAGCAACCAGCATTTCCCACTTTGTGACCCACAAGCCACTCAAGCACCGTCTTGAGATGCCATATCACCTAATTACCATCTGCTACTGACTCCCTAGCAGGAGATGTAGGTCAGTTTAATGCATAGATATGCAAACAATAGAGAAACGATAAGGTGGTATTGGAAGTGCCAGCCAGGGCTATGAGAAGAGAAATGGGACTTGGTCTCCAATGAAAAACAAAGAGGCTCGGAACAAAAGGTGGCAAAACAAATGTATACTGTAATGATTTGGAGTAAGCCTTCAAAGCGATCCATGGCAGCAGAAGAATCAGAAATGCTTTGTGCCTGATTTACAAGGGATGTCAGAGAAAGCAGTACTGGGCAGCTCAGTATCAAAAAGTACCAGCTCAGAAATAGTTGTGTGTTAGCAGCATCTCATACTTTTTTTGGAGAGGACTAAAGGTCTTGCTCTATCTGTGGAGATGGTGGAGCAAAAAGTTCACACTTGAGGTGGTTTCTCATTAGTTTTACTTCTCTACTTGGAAAAGGCAGCTCCTATAATCTGGTAATGCATGGGTACTGTGGCTTCAGGGAAAATCAGTTCTTCCAACTTTCTTCAGACACTGGTGGTGGCTTGATAGTGTTGCTAAGGAAGTCACAGATTTAGGGGTAACAAAAAAGAGTGAGCTTGCAAGGTCACGGGCTTCTGTAGAAAATCTTTTGGAGAGGGTTGGAAACTGGCTGGATGTGTTTTGAGAGAAGGTTAAACTCTGGGGATGTTTGTGACAGGGCAGTGTGAGAGATCAGAATACCAGTGAAGATAAGAGTGTTTGTATGGGCTCTTTGTACTCCTGATTTGACTGAAGAATTCTCCTGTTCCAGTCCCTGTTCATTTTTCTTTTGAGGTAAAATCAGCTTTGCGATCAAAATGCACAACTGAGCTAACAAGGAGCTACGTAAGAGCTGAGCTGCAGAAACTTACTCTGGCATATTCTCACTCCTTGGCAAACACAAGGCATGATAGGCTCAGCTTTGCTCTCTTTCACTGGGGTTAAAACTATTATGTGTCAGCTCATTTTTGCAACAGCCTGACAGAATGCATGGGAACCCTTATCACAGCTCAAATGACATGATGGGATTCACTGGCACTGGGAATTTGGTCGTGTCCCTGAGACATCAAAGTGTACAGATAACAGGAAATTAGTTGGGGTCATCATTATAAAAATTGGCTACAAGTAGTATAAAGCTACATATTCTGACTTGTTCCTAAATATGCAAGTAAATAAAACAGTCTGTGGTAGAGTCAGGAAATAGAAGGACACAGATAAAATCAGTATTACTAAGTTTGTGGGGAGTACGTGGGTGTAGCTTCAGAAAACTAAAAGGGATCTGCTGGATTTTTGGCTGTGAATTGAAATAATCATTTTAGGAATGGAAAGGGAAACTCAGAGAAATTTAAAGAAGTGTGTTGAAACTGTCATGCAGGCAATTTACATGCTGAGGACAACCAACTGACTGGCACTTGGACTCTGCATGCTCGGATGGTTACATCTGGCCGGCTCAGGAGAGAGTGGACTGAAAATGCTTTCTGTGAAGTCTGCGCAATGTCTGAGGTTTCAGCTTTTGCAATGTTTTAGGCATTTCATGTCCCTGTTTTGAGGAAGAGAAAGAAATCATTCCCTAACACATGAGAAAGAGGAGAAATGTACCTTCCTTACATTAAACCTAGATGACTCCTTGAGAATTCATAGGAACAAAATTAAGTTTATTTTACAGGTATGTTCAGCTATGAGCTAGATTGCATATCAATAACCCTACGCTCTCTTTTTTGCACAGTGGCATTTCCACAGAGGTCATAGGGAATATCACAAACAAACTGTCTATTTCTGGATTAAATGTAATCATAATCAGCATAAATCTATTGAAGGAAAGACTTCCCAGGGAGAAAAAAAAATTCTACCTGTATTTGTCATTTGCTCTATATAATATTAAACATGTTCAGCCTTACCTGAAGGTAATGACAAATGGAAGGACAAATCCATCATTAAGTCAATGCTATTGAAGCTTTTGGGTTTCCTTTCTATCTTCCTCTGACATACCTTTCCACTTCTTTGCCTAGGCCATTTTCCCCAGCTGCAACATTCAGCTCTCACCAGCTGATGCTCCCTGCTCTCCTCTTCCTCCAGCGCTAATGCTGCTTTTGGGAGTTTTGTGTGCTCTTTCTGTGTCCCATGGGATAGTTTAGGTGAAAGACTGATGGTTCATGCCTAAGGTCTCTCTCTCAAAAGCTCAAGGGCTTTAAAAAATGCCGACTCTGAAGGCAATACTGTGTTGGTTAAAACCACTTGAAAAAGTTTTGAGGGTTCTTTTTCATCACAAGCAATGGCAAGCCTTAGTTCTTCTTCCACCTAAAGAAACACTGAGTTTCTGCAGAAGTCCTAATATCCCCTGGAAGCCATACAGACTGATTTGTCCTGCAGGCCAGTCTTTTAACAGAAGGCAAAGAGACTGCAGAGGTTCTCCTGCCTTCTGTACTGGCAAGGAAAGGGCTGTCTGCACCCCTCTGCATCTTGCAGCTGCTCTGCTCCACAAAAGCCTACTTGCCAGCAGCAGAAGAAAATTTGGAGACTAGCATTCCCAGTTCTGTCACACACATGGATGCAGACTTCAGTGGACTGCCATGGTCTGCTACTTCAGTGCCAGATCTTTATCAGTGACAGTATAATTTCTTTATTCTTGTGCAGGAACTTCTCTAAGAATCTGAATGAGTTTTTCGTGGTTTTCCTCCGGAACAGTTTTTGGTTTCTTTTTGACAGATACAAGTTTTTCAAATTATAGTGTACAGGGATAGAACCACTTGCTGTAATACCACTATTTCAGTCAATTATATTTTAAACATCATTGTAAGGCCAAACACATCCTGGGTTGCATCAAAAGCAGCATGGCCAGCAGGTCAAGGAAGGTTCTCCTCCTCTATTCTGCCCTCGCAAGACCCTACTAGCCCAGCTCAGCACAAAAAATGTATGGACCTGTTGGAGCAAGTCTAGAACAGAGCCACAAAAATGTGGGAGGACCTCTACTATGAAAAAATACTGAGAGAGTGGTGGCTGTTCAGCTTGGAAAAGGGAAGATCTGGGGAAGCTCATAGCAAGTACTTCCAGTACTTAAAGGGAACTTATAAAAATGAGAAAGAGCAACTTTTTACATGGCCAAGGGGAAATTGCTTCAAACCCAGAGATGGTAGATTTAGATAATATATGAGGAAGAAATTCTTTACTGTGAGGTTGGTGAGGCCATGGAACAGGTTGTCCAGAGAAGTTGTAAATGCTCCATTCCTGGAAGTGTTCAAGGCCAGGCTGGATGGGGTTTTCAGCAACCCAGTCTAGTGGAAGGTGTCCCTGCCTGCAGCAAGGAGGTTGTAACTAGATGGTCCCTTTTGACCTGAGCCATTCTATGATTGTATGCTTCTGTGATTCTATGAAATAACATTGATCTGTTCTGTTTAAATATGACTGTAACATACTTATGTCATTAGATAATAATATAATATACACATAACATGATAATATACAGTAAGAAGCAGGCATGTAAAATATACAGTGAAAGTATAGTGTTGATGAAGAATTTAGAAATGTCTATAAACTTAAAACATATAATTTGAATTTAGAAAGAGCCCTCATAATGGGTCTTGACACATAGAAGCATAGTGACGTGAAGAGTGGTCTAGAAGTCAGAAGGCTGCTGAATCTGGCGGTGTTTTTCTGCCATTGACACCTACAACTAAACCAGTGTTGGGAGGGTTCTATGATTTTCCAGTGAAAAGTTTGTCAAGACCAATCTCCACTGAGTTTAATTTACTTTGATAAAAACTTTGTAAACACCAGGACCAATAGGACATTTTCCATGGTGGTCTCTTGGGAATCATTTCTCTCCTGTTTAGTCCTGTCTTAATGTGAAAAAAAGGAGGGGAGGGGGAGTAATATATTTGCATTCCACACTGTATCAATTTTCTACAGATTTCCTAGCTCCATATCAATCTCAAAAGGGTTGGAAGGTTGTGATTTGCCTTCTAATAAGATTTTATGGCCTGAAGGGTTTGTCATATACCTAATGTTTGCACGTTTTTTTCTTCCAGAGCTCAAAGATCCTGCCTACCAATGGCACTTAATAACGCAGCCAAATTAGCTGACACAGAAAACCCCAACTGGCAACAGACTTAACTATTTTAAGCAAATAATTTAATTCTTAATCTACATCACTAAGAATATAATTTCTGCATTGTAGCAAGGAAACCGCTCTAAGAATCTGGAGGGAATCCCCATGGTCTGCTACTGAACAGTTTTTGATTTATTCTTGGCAAGATTCAAGTCTTTTGAAACTTTAAGAGCTAGCAAAATCAATTATCAGGGTTTCAATTTTCTCCAGGCAATTTCCACCACTTCAGCTTGCCCAAGAGACAGACTCTACATAAATACATTATGCTATGTGCTACTTGGAGAATTTGGCAGAGTCAAGAATAGCTCCACTTGAAAAATCACACAAAAGGTAAAGAAAACCCTCAGGTGAGGCATGCAGTCACACCTGAGTGCATATCAGCAATTTAAAAATAACTCTTCTCCAGTATATAAAGGTAATTTATTGGGAAGGGAAAGAGCAGTATTAGCTGTTTCTAGTTATTCTGGTGCTGCAGTGAAGTTACTGCTGATTTACACCATTATAAGTGAACACAAATCTAGCATGAAATTTCAAAAAGGTACTGAATTCTGAAACAATCTATTTTTGTCATGTAATTTCATTTTAAAATGATACTCCTCTAGCTTGAAATGATCTTCTATCAACACACATTGGGAAGAGAGTTGGGCCAAGTCAACCATCAATCCCAGACATATTCTGAACCTGCCAGGGGAAATCTCTGGGCCCAATTCAGATATGATCATGCTGTAAATCACATACCAAATGTAATTGAGAAGTCTTTTAAATGCCAGTGGTATGTCGGTCAAGGGTGAGTTATAGAGAAAAAATTATCTATTCTGGCATGATAATGTAGACTGAATTACTTTGTAAAAGGCACTTGTCTTTGTCTTTTCTTTCCTCTTTTAAATCCTTCCATTTGCTAGTAATATCCGCTTGCATCGGTTTCATTATCAATATGTATCATTTATTTTAGATTGCTGCTAGAACTGGCTTATAAAAATTAGAAATGGAAAAGATTCATTAAAGGCTCAGTCCTGCAGCTGCTTCGTGTGTGGAGCTGTCATTGATTTCCCAAGCAGCACCTGCTTGTGAGCAGCAGAGAGAATAAAGCAAATTAGAAATTGAAGGCTTGAATCTCTCAGCTGTATGGGCTGTATATGGGCAGGAAAGCATCTCATAATTAGAGCCAAGCATCTTTCTCTAAAAAGGTCCAAATTCTGCTAATAATCATAAGGAAGCTGAGGGGGGCAGGGGGCTGAACAACACTGAGGTTATGACTAACCTGTCTAGGAATACTGGAGAAAGATTAGGGGCTGACACAATGAAAATTACACAGATTGAGATAAACAACGCTTGGAAATCGGGGGAATATTTGTGGTGAAAGATAAAGATCTGTAGAAAGAAGTGGGAAAATAAGAGACAGTGATGGTGAAATAAGTCCTAATGAGGATCTTATTTTATAGGATAATGACAGGGCAGACAATGAAACATTAGTTCAGATGATCCTGTGATCAGCAGAACTGGCAGCACTACTCAGTGATGTCTAAAACTGCTGCTGATGTAAACACCAATGACCTATTTTAAGGCATGCATGGAAGGAGAATCACAACATGGAAAACGCAGAAGGATGCAAGAGGTATATTGGCACTGGGAGAACAGAACTTTGAAATGGTATCAACCGGATTTTTTACAAGGATTTTCTAGCTATGCAGAAGCATCTTGTTAAACATAACATTTGTGGGACCAAATTAATAAAGATGAAAAAAGAACCCAAGAGATGACAGGATGAATAAAGAAAAGGTGAGAGTGAGCTTCATATTTTACTAAGCTGAAAGACAAAAACAAGAGGTGGCATCAATGTCCCCAACTTGTTCGAATAAAGTAAATCTTCATTCTGTGTACATAAAAAGACTATGCAAGTCATATTTATTGAGAAAGGCAATTTGGTCTCTAATTTAGATCCTGGACTTGAATAGGAGTACTCAGACTGATACATACATAATATTTATCTTTAGGTATCTTCAGATGTGTTTCCAAAACTCTATCACTATGAATTTAAAAAGTGTTTTTCCTCTATCAGCATTCTAAAGGAGCGGATGTGTCAAATCTCAGTGCTTTTCAATAGCCTAAGAGCAGTTATGTAATTTGAGACTCTCAAACTATTTGGAGTGTGGGGAATTGCTGAACTAAGGGAAGAAAATTAACTATTTAGCCCCTCACTTCAGAATCAGAGAGAACAATTCTAGTTCACTTGGAAACTCATCATCAGACAATCTGTAATATTGTCTGTGTTTCTATAGCATTGCAAGATACATCACTAGTTACTGTTTGCTTCTGTGGCTTCCAGCATTTTCCAGTTGTGTAGTAGCTTGCATGCGAGACTATAATATAACCTATTAAGTAACTTCAACATCAAGCAGCAGTGAACTGCAAAAAGCACATTGTACTCATTATTTGAGAGGGTAAACTGAGACATAAAGTGATACGTGTTAATGCACAATAAATAAGGACTTGCCCAAGGTCATGCAGATGGGAATAAGATGTGCTCAGATTCTTTCCTACTTTAATTGTGGTATGCTTGCTTAACATGGGAGGACCAGAGTTGCATACTTAGAGTGAAAGGGAAGTCCACCTCACAAAAATGTTTTGTGTCATTGTGTGCTTTATGTGCCTTCACTTTCTGCAAAGGGTTTACATGGGCCGACAAATTCATGCAACCTGTCCAGTCAGCTTAAGCAAAAATGGTCGAAAACCCACACTGCTTTTAACAAAGCAGGGTTAAGTTAAGTAAATATAGGAGGGCCTAAATGTTAACCAGTCTAATCTATTCCTGTACAAAGGACCGGTAGTCCACATGACCGGGGAGATGCGTAATTCTGATTTTCATTAAATTCAGTAAACCTGTGAGATCTCTGAGAAATTTCAGAGGTTGTGACTATGACAACCCACACAGGAAAATGCAAATAAAATCACAGGACTGTAATATCATTATTCTAATAACTAATGAATATTACCTTTTCTTAGTTTCCTTCCTCCTGCCACCCCCACCCCCACCCCCAACCATCATTTGGTCTCTCATCTGTCTTCCCTGTCTTGTGAGATAGACAGTAAGTCACTCAGAGCCGCCATTCTCTTACATGATTGTGCTTTCCTCATGCAACAGGCTCCTACTGTCTGGTTGCACCTCCAGGCTTCTCAGTGTTGACTTCTGTGCCATAATCTTTTCTCTCTAGGAGATCAGCCAGCAGAGCAGGCAAGAAGGATAGTCACAATTCACAAGACTGTGGACTGTTTCACGAACCACAAAATAGAAAAAAAACCCAACAAAACCAGTCTTTTGTCCTATCCTTTCTCACTTATTTGCCAGTCACAAAGAGGAAAAGCTTTTGGAGAGCACACCAGTGAGTAAGGCCCCCAGAAATCTCCTATGTGCCAGCCAACAGCAAGCAAGGAGAAAATATAATTCTTTTAAGTCTGGTTTTCTCTGTATTTGCTTTCCTTTTATGTCACCAACTAACTTTTAACTAGCTGGGTCCTTGTGAGGCTCTATCAATTTCAAAATCCTGTTCCATGACCCAGTTCCTTCGTAGACTGTCAGGTGTCAAGGATACCCACAGGTTATCCGTCTTCCACATAACCTTTATCAACAAAGTGGAAGAAGCAAGTCATGCAGCATTTCAGCATGATCACCCATCTCAAGCAACAAACACTGAGGAGTCATGAATCTGGTACCTCTTGGCACAAGCAGGTGTAAGCTGGCAACTTGCCTTTCTAAAGGAAAGTACAAAATCTCCCTGATAACAATGGACGCTTTACTGGCAGTGTGAATTGGTTTGGATGTTAAATACTATATACACCTAAGTCTTTACTATTTTAGAAGAACAACCAGAAAACAAAAGTGTCTATACCCTGAAGATGTGACATACATGAAAGTGATTCATGAATGTACTTAAGCTTCCTTAAAAAGCAGCATGCAATTTCCTCACAATAAAAGAGGCTGACCAAAGCCACTGACAAGCACTTCAGAGCTGCTCATATTTGTGCAGGAGAAAAAAACATTAGAAAAATGTTAGTCAATCACATTTCCATCTACTTTCATTTCCGTCTCAGTAGTTAAAGGCCACCTGCTACCAGGGTGATACAAACCCCACAAAACTAAGAAGGAAGACATTTTCAAGTTATTTCACTTTAGGCTGAGGAAAAAAGGTAATCAGAAGGTCACAGTAGCTCTTTATAAGAATGATTTTAACAGTAATAAACCCCAATAAGTTACTGTCAGAGCAAAATATGGATCAGGATGTACCCTAATCCATTCTTGACCCAAACACCACTTTAAGCTTATACTCAAATATGTGACACTATATTTGAATTAAGTTAATGAGAACATCAGATAGACTCTCAGTCATCATAGTGATTGCAAATTCTGGTGTAATCCAATCTGAAGTTACCACTGTTACATGAGTTATTGGAGTTAGGGAGGATGGTTAATATCTGCATCTGCAGTGCTGTGCTCATGCAACACTTTAACTTGATCCAGCATTGTCTCCAGCAACACCACTCCAGACTCTCAAGAAGGTCTTAAAAGACCCAAGACTAATTTACACCACTATGGTGTAACCTGACCAAGCAACATATAGTCCTCCTAAAATGAATAATGTGTTCTGAGCACTTTTAGGCCCACTGATTCTTGTGGGGTGACTTTGGGGGAGCTGAAGTAACGGCATTAGACTCAGAATATGCTATGCAGTTTTGGCATAAAGTACTGCCTGCACTCCAAAAAGGATCCCACGGCTACAGCTATACTGGATAAGCCATCAGTCAGGCCTTGATTTTTGACTTGGACTTCACCGACCAAGCAGTTACCTAGGTCAGAACTGGACCCAAAGATCACTGATCTAGATTTTGGTTATAAAGCATATCTGGAAAAAATCACGGGTGAATAATATAAAGTTAAGTCCTGTTAATCTTTACAATTCAAGACCACTGTCTTTTGAAAGCTAATCATAAAACCCAAAAGCCCAAGACCAAAACCAACCAACCACAAACAAAAAAAACCCACAAAAAAAACCCCCAAAGCAAAACAAAACAAAACAACAACAACAACAAACCCATAAAAAAACCCCAACCAAACAAAAACCCCCCAAAACCCCAAACAAACAAAAGAGGGACAATAGAATGTACCTTCTGAACTTTGCCTTATCTTCAATCACACTTATGAGAATGCCATTCAGGGCAAAGCTCTTATGTACAGTAAGAGCTGGAGAAATGTGAAGGAGAGGCAAGGAAGAAAAGTAGCCTCCTTTCCTTCCTTAGGCCAAAATACTGAGAGCTCAGCTTTGGAATTTAAAGTGCTCTGCTTCACTGATTCCTGTGGAGCCAATCTTGCCCTTTAAATACAGACCTTGGTGACAGAGCTTGGGGGAAAACAACAC
The DNA here is from genome assembly GCA_013397315.1 of Donacobius atricapilla. Taxonomy (NCBI): domain Eukaryota; kingdom Metazoa; phylum Chordata; class Aves; order Passeriformes; family Mimidae; genus Donacobius; species Donacobius atricapilla. The sequence continues at coordinate 382,119 of WBMY01010094.1, read as the reverse complement.
AGTTCTCTAATAAAGGACTTCATTGCTTGCAGTATTTACGTGTAAAACAAACCATGTCAAAAAGACCCCTGGACTAAGAGGTTTAGGCTAAAGGAATCAGTCTAGTAGAGTCGCTGCATTTATTAATCTAATTTTTGTGAAGGCATTGTGGAATTGCCAAGAAGCAGTTCTTGCATTAGGTAAAGGCTCTAGTCCATAAGCATCCATCACTATTCATTCTGACTACATTCATTCTGTTAAAATGTATACAATAAATCAGATTAAAAGGCTGCTCTTTTAAATACCTTAATCAATAAGAAAGGCAGGGCTTCAGCTACACCTAGCTACAAGCTCTCAGTACTGCAGCCTCTCCGCAGCAACGACAAGAAGGCTTTGTCTGTCATGATAAATAACTACTGCTCTGCTTCAATACAGCAACTGTGAATTGAAACTAAGCACCTCCAAGTAAGTATCAATGATTTAAACAGCTCCCTGTAAAAATCTGAGTGTTTATCTGTGCATTGGCATATTTCATGTGAAGTGCTTAATTAAAATGTCAGACAAGGTCTCAAAAGGCGACAGCTCAGGCGGGAGAGCAAGAAGTGAGGGGATGGGATGGCGGGCTGCCCTGCAGCAGGTCCCTCTCTGCGGGGCCTGGGGCGGGGCAAGGTGCCTGTCAGAGGTTGCTCTTCTCCTATGGGGCAAAGTCACAAGGTGACTTGTGACAGACCAGTTGTCACCCTCCCCTACCATCCCAGGGCACAGCTGCAATAATGCACCGCACTGGCTGACCACGCATGCCAAAGCAAACACGCTGCTGCCCCAAATGCTTTCAATGGTTACATTTGCCCTGATTAAACCGGAGTGAGGACATGAGGAAGCAAAAGGCCTGAGGTGCTTCCTGGCCACTCTAACAGTCCCACCAGACAAACCTGAGACTGTACATTACAAGGGATTTAAGAGGAGAGAAGGTGATTTTTAGAAGCAGCACTGAGCACAGGCTTCAAGCCCATGTTTTGGCTGCAATGGTTTCCAGTGTGACAAACTGATGGGAATGGGACTGCTCCCTACTTGCAGTCCAGGAGCAGGGACATGCATCCTGCATCCACCCTCAAGTGCAGAGAAGCTGGTGCTCAAAACTGCAGCCTTCATTGGCTCCATCCAGCAGCAGCTTTGCTCACTTACATTCACCTAAGAAAATTCAGGTTTTTCTTGTAAATAATGGTCTGTGAAGAAGGTTAAAACCTCATAAGAAACCTCATGTTTTCTCGAATTCTCTGCTTTCCTGGCGTACAGTGTTGTGCCCTATCAGACATGATGAGTAAAACCAATCTGTCCTGACCACTCCACTGATAGGCACCTGTTCATAGTGCCTATCAGGTTAAGGATTTACTGGTCTTCAGACCTTTTCCCTAAAACTTTCTCTGTAGTGGTCACTAATTTTTTTTCTGCCTGTTGCTTAGAAAGACTTTGTATTCATCCCTACACCTGTATTTGAACCTTGCCCTTCATCTCCTTGTTGGATCACACACTAGCCTTAGTGCAACCTGCTGGTAGGCATCCCAAAATATAACTATACAACCCTTATAAGGAACCTAAAATTTAACTATCCAGTTTCTGTACAAAGCAGATGCGTGCAGAAGCTCAGTGTGTTTCCCCATCATTGGGAAATCCTAGGAATTAATTTCTGCTTTAAAATACATACTCTACTTCATATAAAGTTGATGGAGGGCATATAGCTGTATGAGGTCTGTAGACAGAGATAGTATCACTTATTAGACCAAATAATGTAACTTGAAGTAAACAGAAAAGATTTTGAGTATCAAGCCTTTAAATACGTATGCTGGCAGAGAGAGAGAGAGTGAAATCTGAAATACTCTGTGTTAGTTGTGTTTGAATAGCAGCAGATAAGACATTTTATATACTTTCAGAAACGTCTCCTTCTCCCACACAGTGCACTAGTGCTAGCAAAGCAGCCTGCAGCGGAAAACTCACAGGGCAATTCTTAGGAGGCTCTTGGTCAAAACTGCCCTCAGCATCTTATGCAATGAGCATCTGCTGAATAATTAGCTTTTGAGCTTAAGAAATGCTCTGTACTTGCACTAATAACTTCAGCCACAGTTTTAGGAACTTGACAATTTTGAAAGTTTCTTTTATTTTACTTTATTGCTTATAAAATAGGTAATATGCTGCCAAATGAACACTCCACATAGAGATAGATAACAAAATGGCCCAGTGAAAGAAAAAGGTGTGAAAAGTGGTTAGTATTTTATTAAGCCAAATAAGGTGGAAAATGTTTTGCTTGGTTTTAATATGGTAAATAAGTCTTTCAAAATCTGTTTTGGGCCTGTGATCAAATTGGCCCTCTGTAATTTTTAAGAGGGAGAAACGCACAGCAGATGGAGAGGGACTGAACCAACTCTATTAAAAACCGGGTGTTACAAATTTTTTTCTAAAATGAGGCAAAGAGAATAAAAGAGAACCTATCGCAACAGCAGCTCATCTGTTCAGTCATTTGATGTCTCTTTATTGTTGCAGTTACTGAGACTCAGCTTTATCTTGCGCGTGAGCACAATAGTGACACCATATTGAAATGTGTAAATATATTTTCATAAACTATGTAAAACACCTCCTCTTTACTGACAAAATGATGCACTTAGAATACATGAAATCCTGAGAAAATGCTGCAGCCTTGGGTTCCAAATTCCTCTGATTACTCATCTGAGTTTCATTGCACATGCACTCTTATCTGACAACTATATCTGCCAGAGTATTTAAAAAATACTTTGTCTTATCATTTAAACAGCTCCTGTCAATGTTACCTAGACCTTGTTCACACTGCTATCCCTATGAATGATGATACAGAAATAGATCAGGTTAAGGTCGGTGTGTGCAGCCCAGATCCATAACACTGGCATTTCTTATTCCTGTCTGCAGTAAACTCAAAGTATTTTTGAAGAGATGAAGGCTTCAAAAAGGACAGCTGTAGGGTCAGGGACAAGAACTGTTTTTTTCTGATTTAATTTCCCTCTACTCAGTGCTTGTGACCCACGATTTTGCTGGGGTTTCTGATACAAGGGTGTACTGTCTCCTTGGGCACCAGCTCACACGTTGAGCCCTGGTGTGTGCCACACGGTCAGGGGGAAGCTGAGGCAGAGGGCAGGAGGAAGAGGGCAGGAACAGGGTAGGAATAGGCTGACTCCTATAGCCAGATGTTGATGCAGAAGTCACCTATGCCCCGATGAACTACTTCTGTGGGGCTCCACAGACACAAGCCTTTGGCTGAACACCAGCGATCCACAGGGCTTTGTATCCAACGGAGTGCGGAAAACATCTCCCTGGGGAAAAAGTAAAAAAAAAAAAAAAAAAAAAAAAAANAAAAAAAAAAAAAAGAGTGACTAAAAAATGAAACAAATGAAAGGAACTCCGCAAATCCAGATGTTGGAATTTTCCAATCCCCCTAGCAAGACAAGATAAGCAGGGGATAATCCTTGTTTATATAACTTTTCTTTTTACTTTTTTCTGTTTTTCTTTTCATAAAACCTGAGACCAACAGGCACGTTTTCTCCAGGTCTGTGTGCTTCTTTTCCGAACCGGCGCCGAGAAATTCCGGGCGGGCCCGCCCCCCCCTTGGNGCAGCCCCCAGCCCCTCGGTGGGCGGGCAGCTGCCCCTCCCGTGGCCTCCAGCCCCGCGCCCACCCGGGAATTCTTGGCTCCCGGCGAACAAGGACGAGCAGGGCGTTAATCGGTGCCTAATTTCCCACCGAGCGCGCCTTGCGCGGCGGGCCGGCTTAGGGTTGATCTGCCTTCCAAATAAAGCAGCGCGTCTATTTATGGCCGAGGCTTAAAGAGGAGCGCATCTCATGTACCATGTTGGAAGTTCTTGAAAAACAGCCAAAGTACAGAGGTCAAGTTTCCGGTACTGACAGCAACTTAGCAGTGTCCTTCGCGAGGAGCTGGAGAACTGGGTCACTGTGCATCCTTCACTAATCGCTGGGTTCCAATAATAAATTACTTCAGTCTATTTTGAAGCAGCGTGGAGGACAGAGAGAATCTACTTGAAAGCCTGTTACTGCCTCAGCCATGGGAGCCAGTGTGACGATTGCCAAGGGGTTCGAGTCGGCAAGATGAGGGTCAGGCCCCCAATATTGTTCAGTAGATTATATAATGGATAAAACCCCCCACACTTCTGCTATCCACTGGGACCTGACTTTTCATTAGAAATTAAGGGACAAGGCAGACAATATGATTGTTTGGCAAATTTCCCCAGGGTCAACTTTTAAGAAATCATAAAACCCCTTGATGATGCCTTGCCCAAAGCCAATGCTTTCAGTAGCTGCTGTTACTCAGAGGCAGCAGCTCCGTTTTACAGGCAGTTGTACACAAATAGACTCTACCAGTGTGCCCATGCAACTGCATACTCTTGGAAAAGCTTGCATGGAAGGATTTAATGTTGACAGACTTAAGTAGTGATGTCTCAACTGTGAAGAATCTGTTGTTTAACCAACTTTATGAAGCAAAAGTGCCTATCATTAAAGTGAGAGTATTCCCTTTGGTTTTGGAAGATCATCGAGGCTTTAAACATCTATGCAATTTGGTATGCACATAATTTGATAGTCTGTTTTACAAGGAGTTGATTAGAATCAGAAAAATCACCCTCCCTAACTCCCGCAGTAGAGGGCAATGAAACGTGCGCAGATCAAACAGCCTTAAAATGGAAAAAGGCTTTATATAGTGGCAAATTGGGCAATGGCTCTTAAAACTACAGCTGTATTCTTCTAAATACTCTTTTATGTTATTAGTGAGTTGGTACGTTGTGATTTACTGTCATTTGATGTAAAATTTACTGTCACAAAACATTAGCAATCACCGGCTTAAACCAGAAGGCTGCTTTTTTAAAATTCTTGGTATTGAGTTTTCTAGGAATGGACTGTCACTGCCTGCAGAGTGTGTTTTGTCATCTCAGTTTTTCCCAGAAGCATTTCTTCTTTTTATCTTTGCTAATACTTTAATATTTACTTTTTTTTTTTTTTTTTACATTCATAAACGTGTTAGTTGCTTCATGTCTGTAAGGCAAAGAAGGACAAGTATCACTTTTCTCACCAGCTGGGGCAATCTTAGAAATAGTAATCAGTTTAATTTCCCAGCTTGATTCAAAACACTGCTATTTACACTCTCATTGTGTGGTGATATCCTCCTGTTTACGTGACCAGGTTTAAAATTTAACTACATCCATCAGGCTGCTTTTTCTTCCTAATTCAGGAGACATGGATTAAAAAGTAAGCAAAAAGAAAGCTCAGTGGCACTGCTCCTTCATCAAACTTGGGAAGCATGGCTAAACAGGATTACATGTATTATTAGGGTCCTGATCCCACAGCCCTCACCAAACTAGTAACTTGTGCAGGAGCTTTGCCAAAGGCCAAGTGAGGGCAGAAGGTAGCAACAGTTGGCACTAAATGTCAGCTGCCTTTAAATAATGGGCATTTTTCTCTGAAATGTTTGAAGTAGACCTATGTGGATTTGTGTCAGTGGCTTCAGTTGGCAGCAGTTTCTGTGAGAGAGGGATCAGAGATGTCCCAGTGTGGAATACTTCAGCGATATATTCCCCTTCTCTTAAGTCACTGGAAATGCAAGGAAACTGGTTCCACTGTCCCGCAGATCTGGATTGATGCAGCAATCTCCTGTGTTATCCTGTGAGGTGAGAGAGGCAGAGGGTGACACCCACCACCCTCCCTTCCCACGTTACAAACACTTTTTACATAGCTCTTCCAGGTGAGATAATGAATATACAAAAGAACAAAGTCTACTATATAAATGAAAGCAGATTTATAAAATTACAAGTTTAATAGATAAATATAATAAATATTTTATGCATCATAACTCTGGACAACTACATTTAAAGCAAGTATGTTGGCAAGTCACAAAAAAAGTTGCGCCCTTGGCAACTTTATTTTTCAGAAAACCACACGGACAGGCATATTACAATGTAACGCATGAGGCTTTATGCTGTAAGTATGTTCAAATCCCGCTCACCTACTGAGTTCACCATGACATATATATAGGTGTAGTGTACTTTCTATCTTGCAATGTCTTTTTGCACACCAACACGGTTGTACAGATAGATGTTATGTTCTACTTACCAGGGACAGTGGGGAAGAGTTTTGAAGAAAAATACTGGTAAATGACTTCTAGAAAAACTAAAGCATTTCTTAACTTTTTATTGACATTGGCAAATTAAAATAGAATAAATTAACAATATTTTCTCAAAAAAATGTTTTGTACAAAAATACTGTCAAAATTTCCTGAAAAGCTTTCAACACAGTAGTATCTTTTCATGTACTGAATAAACTATATTAGCACAGTGTCAAAACGCTGAAGACAGAAACAAACAAAAAAAAAAAATCTGTGAAATGTTTGCCACTAGTCAACATTCCATCCACACCATATTATTGTCTGTACATATGGGGGAGGGGGAATGGGTAGCAGACTTTTTAAGTAACAGTATTACTTTTCCTGATCTGGAAAGGTTTGGCCCACATCTGTTAAGCTTCCAGTTTAGCGTATTCAGAAAAAAAAAAAAAAAATTGGTCTGCACTGCAATGCATAGTTAAAAATTAAGCAAGATGGCAGCTTTTGTGCAGTAGTATCTGCCCTTCAAAGTTCATGCAACCAACTAATGCAATTTTTTTTTCCCTGTTCACTCAGAATTTGAATGCAGTTCAAGGCATTAGAAATCATAGTTTACAAAATCCACAAGATTAAGCAATTTGCCAAGATTAATATCTAACAGTCCGGCACTGTGGGAATTATGGGCACGTTACTGTGAGGAAATTAAGAGAGGGAGGTCGGGAGGAGGGCAACCAACATAAAAAGGCAGAGTATCCCTAGATATTATTACTACAGGAGGGGAGGTGTGTGACAAAGCTACAAAAAGAAAAAAAAAAGTGGCAGCGATTAAAAAAAAAAAAAATTATACAAGCGCATAGTTGACTCTGCTTTCCAGATTCTCACCTTTTCAAGCCGTGAAAAGTGAGACACCGTGTCTAGGGGAATGTTTTCGTTCGCACCGATAAAAGTCCTTTGTTTGTTTTAAATGAATCAGCAGCTCACCCTGCTGGGCTGCTGTTTGCAAACGAAGTCTGTCATGAAGTCAAACTCGTTCTGTCCCAACCACAGCTCGGGAAGCTCCTTGATGCGATCCAGCCCCATTTCGATGACTAAGGACATGAGGACCTCCTCGTCGATGAAGTCCGTGTCTATGACATTGGGCGGCAGCATTGCCGCGGGGACGTGGGGGACGGCGGGAGGCAAGCCGCTGCCGCCGCCGCCGCCGTGCTTGGGGTTGCAGTCCCTGAAATGCTGCTGGCTGCCGCCGTTCAGCTGGTGGCTACCGGGGTGCAAGTCCGGCATGTAGTGGCTGTGGGGGTAGGGGTGGTGGCTGAAGTACTGGTTGTTCAGCTTCTGGAGCTGCATGCTGGCGCTCAGCTGCCCTCCCGGGCTGGCGACGGGGGGGGCCATGAACTGGGAGCCGCTGAAGCGGGCGGGGGGCGGCATGCTGCCGGCCGGGTGCCCTCCGCTCACGCTGCCCGGCCCCATGGCGTGCCTCACCCCGCTGCTCGCGTTCATACTCCCAGCTCCGTAATGTATATGATCGCCCATCAGGGCGCTGAAGGCGTGCTGCTGCGGCGGCTGCTGCTGCTGGTGGTGGTGATGGGGGGTGGGAAACTGCCCCATGCCCATCCGATGCGCAGGGTGGTGGTGGAGCCCGCCGGATCCGTCGGGGAATCGCCCGTGGTTCATGGCCATCATGTGGTCTGCCATGGTTTACCTGGAAAGTTAGCGTGTGAATACATTAGGAAAATATACCCTCCTCGGACATCCAGCCGCCCTCTCCCGGACCAGCTGCATCTGCCTGGCCCTGGCAGAAATTACTTTGCTGGTCCTGCAGTCCTTCCTCTCTCCTTCCCGGTGGAGGATTAAAAAAAAAAAAAAAGAAGAAAAAAAGAAAAATCTACAGCGGCTCCACCATGGAGTACAAAAGGGGAAAAATAAAAGGGGAGCCGGCGGAACGAAAATCCCGGTCCGCTCCGCTAATCCGGCGGGCAGCACGCCTTCCCACTCCAAGTCGCGCATACCTATCGCCGGGGTTCGGCCACCGCCGCCGCCTCCCCGCACGCTCCGGAGCCGCCCAAGCCCCCCGGCTTCGCCCGCGAAGGCAGCGGATTCCCACGGCACTCTCGCTAACTTGCGAGGAACAAGCAAAGAATTGGCAAGTCCTACCTAGCCGCTGTCAGCAACTTTTGGAATTAAGTCCCAATATTTTGGTGAAAATACGGTAACGCACAGATAAGGACACGAAGCCAGGCAGCTGAGAAACACCTTTCCTCGCGTGTTTATACAGTCACGTTTTTCCTGTTGCACACAAAAGGGACACCCGGCACCAGCCACGAGAACCGCCGCACTCACCTCCCGGCTGCTTTCTTCTTCTCCTTCAAAGGTGGCGGCGGAATCAGTCAGCGAGAGTCACCCAGCATAGAGAGGGCTTCTCCGGCTCCCTCTCCCCGGCGCTGACGTGACCGGCGCCGCGATCGCTGCCGCAGCCCCGGAGCTGGTTCTCGCCCCTCCGCGAGGCGCATCGGCACTTGCCAACAATGAGCTGTGTTCCTTACACGGCTTTGGCCGCGGCTAATATAGGATTTCAGAAGGGAGGAGCAAAACCCTTACAGGCAACCAGAAGTNCGGCCGCCGACACGCGTGGGGCTGAGCGCCCCGGCAGCGCCGCCCGGGCAGGGCGAGGTCCGTCCCTCCAGCGCCGCCGCGGTGCAGGTGCCCGCATCCGCCGGCGTGAGGCCCCAGAACCCGCGTGGGCGTCCTTGGGGCCGGCCCCTCTCCCGGAGGCGAGATCCGAAATCCACCTTTTTCCACAAACACGGGCGCCGTATGCGGGAGGTGTGTGTGGGTATACCGGCACGCTCCCCACTTCCCACGTCGCTCCATGTCCCGCTTTTTCCCCGCTGCCACCCGAGCTGTGCAGGGCGAATGCCCACCCACTCTTGCCCTTGGCCGGTGTGGTGGGGTTTATTGCAGTTATTTACGATTATTTTCATTGGAATGGCAAAGAAAAACAGAACATGCGGGCTGCGGGTGGGCACATGCTTTGCAAGGGCAATCGCCCTGGCAGGGCATGTCCCCATCGCTCCCCGTGCCCCCAGAGCCCTGCCTCACTACCCAGCCCCGGCATGGACCACGCGCATCCGAGCCGACCCCCCAGCCCCGAGGCCGGCCCTCCTGCCTTTTGCTCCAGATCCACCAGCTCCTCTCTGAAGGGCAGCCATGCTGAAGTAGCAGGGAAGAGCTGAGGGGCTGGGGGAGGCATGCCACAGGGAAGTGCTGGATGGCGGCCCACTTTTTCACAGTGCCTTTGCCTGGCTTTCTGCTTCCGTGGTTGTTTTTCTTCTTGGGGCCGTCTACGGGCACACAGAGAGGACAGTGATAGGCAGGACAATCCCCTTGGCACAAGGAATTGTGAATATGAGGTCAAGACGGCCATCATGTAGGCTGAGATGGGGTTTCTGCTCCTCCACCTGTTTTGCAAGGATGAACCACAGTGCAGGAGGGCCTCCCTGGGGAGGCACAGGTGAGGCAAATGGGATGCTTCAGGAGGCTCTCCACGTGGCAGCGTCTTGCCCCTTTTTCGGTGGGCCAAGTTCTTACTTGGCTGCAGTGGCTTATGAAACCTAAAGGATGGTTAGCTCTGCCTTGTCTGTCCTTGAGATGGAGGCAGAGCAGGGCTCCTGGATGCACTGAGGTGTGACGGATGAGTGTCTGTGTGGCTGGTGCAATCCTTTGGCAAAGCCGTGGGGGCAGGTGGCAGTGGTTGGGCACACATGAGATACCAGGAAAATACCTGGCTGACGTCCCAGCTGTGAGGGACAAAAGGGGTGAAATCAAACTGCTGGGAGGACAGGAAGCTTTAAAAGTGTGAGTTACTTCAAGGAAGTTACCTTATCCTGGAGCACCCTTTCCTGCAGCAGTTAAGTAGGGTGCCCCCACCACGATTTCAGCTTTTGGTCTTCAAATGCACATGAGTAGATGGATGTGGGAATTGCCACTGAACAAGGATCTCCAATACAGCCAGCGATGGACAGAAAAGTGACAGTACCTTTCTGGAGTTTTTTTTTCTTCACATTGGTGTGCAAGTTTAGCAGGACAAAACAATGAATAATAAGAAGATCCTGTTCCATTTGGCAAGTAGTCAGCCGTGTATCATGACAAGTGGTTTGTTTAATGTCACATATCCATGGTGATACTGGTATGCCTTTTTGCTCTCCGCTGCTTTAAGTTTGCGATCCTTTTTAAAGCCAAGCACACATCGTATCACCACCCTGCAAATGCCCTTTCCTATTTTCAGCTTTCAGGTGCTGGAAGCTGCCAGCTTGCCAAAGTGAGTTATGAACAATTGGCGTGAGACTGCCAGAAGCAATAGTAGGGAAGTCACAGCCTCCATGACACTTCCCTCATACAAAACATATCCTCAAGTATTTACAGCCCACGTACAAAGAATTAGGTGGGATGGTGCTTTCTCCATCGGAGGCTGCAATGGGATCCAGATAAGACTCAGCAGAGCAGTGCCTGACAAGGCAAGTCTGTCATTGTTTATGGCCATAGCAAAGTGGGAGCACAGTCAGTTGGCTGCTTTCCAGGAAATGGCTGGAAGACTTGTGACTGGCAACTAAGGGAATGCAGGACAAAGCATGAGCCCATCACCACCGAGCTCTCAGGAAACCCTAAATCTCATTTGTTTGCCACTCCTGATCTAAGCCATGGTTATTTAAAGACATCTTTTCACTCATAGTCTTCAAAGTCTTTTGCATATGAGTTGGTTCCTCAGTCAGACAGCGAGAAAACAGGGTACCGCTTATCAGGAGAAAGCCGGAGATGGCCAAGGGTGGGAATGAAAGCAGCAGGATTCACAGAGTTGCTTCTCAAGTGAAGAACTGGAGTAGAGTTGAAAGCGGAATGTGACTGGAGGGCCCATCTAGGACAAATCTCTGAGAAACATCAAACAAGACAATGGAAAAGAAAGACAAAGATGGATCCTCAGTTGAATGTTAACATTTTGGATTGGAAGGCTGGCTTGCAGATGCGGCCCTGTTCACTCCTTCCAGAGTGGAATGTCTGCTGAGCATGGTGAAAGGAAGGAAAGGAAAATCACAAAGGAGAATCCCAGATGCTGTGTTTTCAGATATTTACTGGAAATATTTAAACTTGATGAGTATTGGGGGTATGTCCCTGGAACAAGATACCCAGGGCACCGAATTTCAGGGGGACTTGAATCTTCAAGTCCTTTTTTTGCAACTTTGAAAATGTAATCCCTAACTCTCTGTAACTTGTCTGTCCCAGATGATTGTGGGGGTGAGTTTCTGTGTGTTCCCTCCCATGCTGACACAAAGCAGTCAGGAAAATCCAGGTCAGGACAGCTGCTAGGGTTATCTGATAGGAAATTTTATATTAGAATGATATCCTGGAAGAAATGCCCTTTCTGTAGAAATGACACTGCTATTGAGAAGACAAGTTACGATTTTCTGGCTGCTCTCACATCTGACCTCTTCAAAGCTACCTTCAATCCCACCCTTCCCAAAGGCATCTGGCAGTTGGGAGGGAGGAGGGAACTGTGGTGCAGGAGGTCCCCAGCTCATTGCTGGATGGCTATCCCTAGTTTCACTGCCCTCCCTGAGGAAAAAATGACAAGTTTGTTTCAGATGGGCACCCAGGAAGCAGAGAAATCTGTTTTGGTCTCTGAACATGCCTGTTTATTACCCCCTAGAATCCCCTTTGTGAAAAGAATGGTTAGGTTTTTTTTGCTGTTGGGGTTTTGATTAACGGGGAGCTCTGTTTCCTGTGTTACTGAGAGCCTTATTATTCTTATGGGATTGACGGGAAAGATTGGACACAAGATTGGCCATGGGTCTCATCATGAGATCCTCTGCGTATCCGGGTGGGAAGGAATTACCATGGCAAGTTTGGCTGTTAGAACAGCTCCAAAGTCCAGACTATGGCACAGAGGATTAACTCCGTTTACTTAGTTCAGTACCAGACACAAGCTTCCTAAATCCATCACAGCTCCCCTCTGTTGGTCCAGACACTAGCCAGGCTTTTCCCAGAGCTGAGCATTTAGCCTTCAGCAATCTGCTATCCCAGGGAAGATACCACTGTTCAGAGAGGTACTGCACCGGACATACAGGTGGGCAGCCCAAGTGTGGATGAGATGACCCACTGGGGATTTCTTTCAGTGGTGGCCTATGTTACCAGGAGTTACTGGAGTGATGTCAAAGCAAATCTGTATTGTATTCCTAAGAGTTGGTTAGTGGGAAAAAGTCAGTGGAAATGCCAAAAGAGACATAGAATGTGCTATCTCAATTAGTCTGTAAGGGAATAATTTTTTCTTTGTCAGGTTTCACAGGATAAACCATCTCTGTGCTGGTTGCAGGTGGTTACTGTGCTGAGAATTGGGGTTACAGGTGTGCTTTATTAGCTGCAAAACATTCTGAAAGGAGTTACCCAGGGCAAGGAACTTCCTTGAAGCATTAGGGGATATGTTAAAGGGTTTCACGTGCTTGCATCTCTTGTTGGTATGCCAGGAACCAAAGAGGTACATATAAAATTGCTGGTCAAAATTAAGGAACACAGGCTATGCAAATTGTGCTATTCTCTTTCCACCCACTTTTTTTTGTGTGTTTTGTTAGATGGATCAAGATAGTAATGTGTCAGTGTATTTTATTTTGATAATAATGAATGTGGCTTTGCACCCTTTATCTGCATTATCTTATTCATGTGAGAATGTCTTGGGAAGCATGGCAAGCTCCATGTTTTTACTCTTATATGCCCTCTTTGTGCAGTCTTTCAAACTTCAGTGATCACAACTGAGAGTATTCCTTAAGTGTAATTTCACTGCAAGGTATATTTTTTGAAAAAGTAACTCTGCAAAAATGGGAAAACTTATTAGGAACATTATTTCCTGAATAAGCACGAGAGGACGTAAATATACTGAAATAAACACATACATAAGCAAATAATGAATCAAGCATCATTCCATTTGTACCTTGTCACACAGAACTCCAACACAGATCTTTTCACTACCCTTTATGTTTTGGTATCAGTGGGAAACAGAAATAACAAAAGGAAACATTCAGGTGCTTTTGACAAAGCACTGGCAGCTTCTGTAGTAAACTGAATAACACAAGCTTCAAATAGAGCACAGAGATGGAAAGCGGTCACCAAGGCTAGGCTGTATGAACAAATGTTGGTTTTTTTTTCATTTGGAGACCAAGCCACATACTAATAACTACTTGTTTGGGTCAAGAAAGACTTTTTTATTTATTTTTTTTTTTTTTTTTAGGTAGAGTGAGATCCTTTATTTAATTAAAAATCAGTAGAAAGCAGTGTGCATACTTCTAAGTATGTATTAGACCTGGATGAGTACACCTTAAGCGTTTCTTGCATACATTCCGTAATTAATTGAACTGGTAGTTGTTAAGTAATTTAGTTGAAGTCCACTGAATAATTGAAACTTATTATTAGAGTGAACTGGAATGCTAAAAAAAAAACCCAAAACAACCAAAACATTTATGATTACAAATATAGAGCTCAGTACAGGTACATTTATGCACATGATCAAGTTATCTTTTTTTGACAGATCACTTCACACAGTACCCTACTTTCTTGTATTTGCATACAAACATTCTATTTTAAGTGGGTGAGGCTATGCAGGAAGTAAGATTCTTCTCAGTATGAGTAAGGTTGACAAAATTGTAACTTCTCAGACCACCAACCGTTCAAATTGACACAACTTAGATCCAGCAACTGTCTGTACTTAGGACTGGATTTTCAGGTGATCACATCTTTATAACACAACAGTCCACTTGAGACACTGATCTGTGTAAGTGTCTGGCCTGGAGTTCAATAATACCCAATTAAAAATATAAGTATATTACTCCATTGATAGCTGCAGATTGTGTCTTTGCAATTTCAATATTTCCAACTTGAAAAAAATGTTAGTAAAATTAACAGAATGGTTATTATATGAGAAATGTTTGGTTGCAATGCTGAACACCAATTTAGATGTGGATAAGCATGTACTTTGGATATGCTTATTGGACCTAATGGTATCATACGCAGCAGATTATCTCTAAATCACGTGAGAAATACTGACTTTCATGGGACTACAAGAGCTCAGTGTACAGCAAACAAGTGTGTGCAAAAATGGTTTTGTAGTATGTAGGAAAGTAGTTGTTCCATATAATCACTACGGTCATTAAGGCTTCTCCAGCAACTTTGCCACTTTAAAGTTTTATTTAAAGAAATAGGGAAGTAGTTTAGTCCTCCTCTTGATGATAAAGGGTTACAAGCAGCTGTGGTGTTGGTGTCACGTATCATACATTGTCAGCAGACAGTTGCAGTTTCAGTTTCATTTTCTCCTTTGATTTGATTATGTTCTTCTCCTAAATTAAATAATTATAATGAGTCTACTGTGTGGTAATGGCAGCACCATCCATTCCAGGCCTTTAGAAATACGCTGCAGGTTCAGGAGAATTTGTAAGCAATAAACCTTCTCATCTTGTTTGTCATTTTAGGCAACTTACTTTGCATACACCTTCTCCAGTGGTTTATTTTTTACAAGGATGAAGAATCTGGGGATCGTTCCAGTCTGACCTGTCATATCCGTGGATTTTCACTGCCTTTCTTTAGTTGAGAACCTTTTTACTGCAAAGCTGTATTTTGAGGCTTTGTATTTCAGATTCAGTCTCATCTTAGTCCAGCACTTCACGCTGTCTGTTCTCTGGAACCCTGATAGGTTATCTTTGTTTTCTGTGGCAAGGGTTAATCTCGCTCAGACAGGCCGTTCTCAGTGTAGAAGATGCCTATCTGTGCTTCTCCCTTCCTGAATGCTTGCTGCAGAGGAGCCTTGCTGCTATCCCTCTCAAGATTAGTTACACACTTTCTATGTGGATTACTTCCTGCTTTCCTTCAGCCTTTCATTTTGGTTGGCACCAGCAAAGGTTGTTTCCATTTGTGTAAGCAGCTGTTTCGTGGGCCCTAGGATTTGGAAACTACAGACTTGATTCTAGTACGTTTTAAGTTTTGCTCTGAAACATGTACAGTAAGTCAGTCAAACCCCTGAAAAACAATGAAATGTCAACAAAGGAATGTAAATATTCAAAATAGTTCATATTTCAAAAAACTACTCAAAAGTCAAGTTTGGTAGACCCTTATTTGGAAATACACACCCTGTTTTCTTATCAGATATATCTTTATGGGTGTTGGAAACTACACCACCAATTTTTTTTTCATTTGATTATTTTTGGTTTCAGTTGTTTTTAGGAAGGCACAGCAGATGTATGCAATTTTTCACAGCAGATGTATGTAATTTTTCACACTTTGCTGTTCATTTGGTTTATTCATGCGTCAGCCTGATGATATCATACTCAAGCACTAATAATACTACTACTCATCTTTTACATAAATTAGCACTTCACAGCTTCAGAGCATAATACCAACATTACCTAATTACTCCAGAATGGAGCATGCACTCTTTTCCTTTTAGAGTAGAAGCTTAAATGGATTTAAATGGTCAAATGTAATCAGAAAGGAAAACAAGTCCTTTAATAGCTGTGCAGTGGTCTCATCAAAAGGCCAGGAGCCAGGGTATTTGTTCTTTCCTCGCTCCCAGCTTGAGCAGTGTAATTAAAATCAGACGTAAGCACCCGAATTCCTTTCTCCTTCTGAAAGTCCTACATAGACCTCAGTTTATCTCTCTGTAAAGTAGAAGAAAATTATACCTTTCTCCTAGAAAATGCCTAGCAGAGATCTTTTTGGGTTAATGCCTAAGAATCACTACTGTGTCCACAGATATTTGACATCAAAGCATTTTACAGTTATCCTAGTTTTCTGCATTTATTTCAGATCATGAGTGGGACTCTGGCCACCTTAATGTCAGTAGAAATAGTCATCACCATCACTAGCTTCAGTGTAGGCAGGATCCACTCTGGCATTTTTAATCTCATCCAAAAGGTAACCCTTCCAATAACCTTGTGTTCAGTCCCACCTGAGCAACAGGACAAAATTCTCCCCTCTCCTCTCTGCCTTCCCTGTGTCCTAAATATTCCACTCCCAGTGCCTCTTACCAATTACCTCTGCAAGACTCTTTGGAGGCTCTTGCTTCCTTTCTGCTCCAGGATGAATTATCCCTGCAAACTTTCAATCCTCATAGTTCTTGTCCAGGAAGATCACTGCAATTTTCCTTTCAAATAGCCCATTTCCTGCAGCTACGTGCAACACCCCCCACCAAATCTCTCACAGAGTGAATGGCAGCAGTCCAGAAACATACTATCAATCACAGTGAAGTTACCTTCTTTGACAACTTCTTTGCATAACCACTTCCACTGCCTCTTTCTTCCCTCCAGACTCTGACACCCCAATAACCAATTTCCATTCATTTCAAAAATGTTAAATCCAACAACTTCCTTCACTATAATGCCCATACACGATAAACTAAACATCATATAATTTGCTCTGGTATGGGAAGTGTACAGCAACAGCGCAAATATGCATTAGGGCTCTTGCATCCATCTGAAGTTGTCTTCAAGATCTTAAGAAAAATATTTTCTCCAAGGGTGAAGGCTGACCTACAGTTATACTTCAGTGAGATTGTCCCCTCGCCCCCCATTCCCATGCCAGGATAGGAAGAGGATGATTACTACTAATGGGTATGTACATACTGCTTTTACTCCTCCAAGAGTTTGAGAAATATCCACCACTCTGTATTTTCATTTACAGATGTTCTATAAGTATTCATATTTAAGGGCAAAACTCCTGACAGTTTGCAATGTTTTGAACATTTCATTCATTGTCCTTCATGTATAAATTCTCCAGGCTAGTTGATTGCTCAAGAATATTATTATTTTTACTTATTTATTTATTTATTTATTATGGCCTTGAATATTATATTAGGTCTTGCAGAATAAACTAAAATGTTCTGTGACTAATACTGACTTAAATTCAGTCTGTAGCTCTGATTAATGACATTTTAAACTGTCATATTGCTTCTCATGTATTATGGCTAGCAATCCCTCACTCCTTTTTTTTTTTTTTTTTTNNNNTTTTTTTTTTTTTGCACAGCACAAGAGAACTTGATTTCAGAAAGAACAAATAGCTAAAAGGACAAAAGGACATCTGAAATTCAGTCGCACGTATTTTACCCGAAGACTGGTATTCATAGCACAGGAAAAGCTGCTCGTACACTAAGTTCAGTATCTGCCTAACTAGCAATGCCAACATAATGTCTTCTAGAGAACTCATGGTGCATCTGGCATTCAACAGTACCTGAGGAAGGATTCCCTTATGACTGTTACAACTGAGAGGACAAAACTTCAATATAAAGCAACTCACCATCACTGGTGGAGACATAAATCTGAGGGATTTCTATCTTAACCCTGCTGACTCTTGAACACTGGAAATTGAAAGCTCTTGTCATTTTTATTTTCTGTACAACTGATGAAATGGTACCTCCGTGGCTTGTATAATCAGCTCAACTGATTACAACAGTTAATGGACTGACTCTGTTTACATGAGCAGAGAGGCTGTGTTTCCTTTCTTTTTTATGTATGTTTAAGTCTCCTTGGTTTTGGTGGTAAACAAAGCTATTTACCACAGTAACAGTTTATGACCAGTTTTCTACAGATTAGTTACAGGCTGCATTGTCCTTTTACATGCTTCCTTATTATGAACTAGGCACACAAGCATGCTATGTACCACATCCATTCTGTTCTTCATTGAACAAACTTTCATATACTCTTTCTTTAAAATTCATCAATCTGCTCAGTTGAGGTGCTGAGATTCTAGGATGCACTGCAGTCAGTAACTCAGGACATAAGCAGCACTTGGCAGGATTGACCTCTACAAGTTCATATGGTTTATTCTCTAGGCAGGTTTCTCTTCTGCATCCCTCTGGGGTTGGATAACTGAAATTTTCTATGGATTTTTTTTTAATGTAATCATGTTACAATATCTTCTGTCATTCATTTTTTTTTATTACAGCTTATTTTCTGGGTTTGACCACTGCAGCACACTAAGCAGACATCTTCATTAAGCTGTCCATGCTGATGCCTCAATCTTTTTGTTGAAAGGTTACAATTAATTCAGAACCCATCTGTGTATATGAGTAGTTTAAATCATGCCTTCCAAGGTGCATTACTGTGCACTCATCTACACCACATTCCCTTTGCTGATGCAGTTATTCAGTTACTCAGTTACTTAGTGTTGTCAAGGCTTACCAAGGTGCCTCACCAGCTTTGTCTTGCCCACTGCTCTTATGGATCCAGCTTTTCTAGTAGGACCTCAATAAGTACATTAAACAATGCCATTGTTTGTATTGATCTTAGAGGCACCCCACTACTTAAATGCTGTGAAGAGAACCAAACAATTATTCGTGCTCTGCCCCTGTGTGCTATCCCCTAACTGGATTTGCATCCATGACTGGCAGGATGTTACCCACTCTTCTCCTGACGACTGGCTTTCCTTTTGTGAACACTCTTTATTCAAAGCTTTTGCACTGTTTAAGTAACAGTTCCCTGGTTCCCCATTACCACTTCATAAAATTGCTCAAAATCCAAAGAACTGACCTCAAAGCCTTCTTTCTTTTCACAAACTTTTGTTTGTTGACCCTGAAGATTTTGCTGCTATGAGTGTTGTTTTTTCTGGTGCTCTGTACAGGTGACTTTCAGGCCTGTACTACTGCAGTGCTGCTGGGATGGGGGGCTACTTTATAAACTAAATCTGTTTGAGCAGGCTGTTGTGTTTTGTGCAAGAAGCAATCTCTGCGGAAGCAGTTCTCCTAGCCACTCAGGAGCTGAAGAAAAAAGATAGAGAAATGAAGTTTCCTCAGCAATGATGCATCCACATACCCACACCCCAGTTTGGGGCTTGCTGAGGTTCACTTTTAACCCTATGATCCCATGCTTGTGTGACTAAATTTGGGACTGACTGATCAGCAGCTGCCAGCCTGTCCCTCAGGAAAATTCCTCAGGTTTCATTTTTGCCTGCAGGAGAGACTTCTCTCAGACACCAGGCCTATCAGGAGCATGAGCCTGGGCTTCTCTTCCCCTCCAGGGCTCCTCTCTGCCTGCCACCCCACAGCTGCCTCACCCCAGCCTTGTTCATCCCTGGTGCCTCTTTCTCATGCCTCACAAAACAGCCTCCACAGCTCCTCAAGTCCTCAAATGGATCTCCCTCCTCTCCTTGGCCACCACCTCGGCTAGCAGCGACCACCCGAGTGCCCCTTGCTGCCGTGCCTATTGGGGCAGGTGGGTGTTGCACATTTTGGGATTTGGAGCAGGCTTGTCGTGGTGTCCCCATGAGCTGGGAACTGTCAGTCTGGAGGAGAATTGTGTTCCTACATGATAAGTCCCTTGGCTGGGTCCAGGGACAAAAACTGCACAGAGATCACTCAGCTTTAGGTAAATCACCTTTATTAAACTCTTCCTCATAGGTGAGAGGAATGGAAAATTACTTAGAAAAAAGAAAGGATTTGAGGTCACCTGGTGCCAGAAAATAATGGCACCAAGTACTAGAGATTTGTGACAGTGTGTGGGAAGTGGTGCAGCACCCGAGAGCAGAGATTCTTTGAAATTGAGGCCTTTCACAGGAAGGGACACACTTTCTTCCTTATGGGGATTTGATGTAGGTGGTTTTTTTTTTTTTTTTTTTTTTTTTTTTAATTTTTTGTTTTAATTCACTGGCTGTGAAGCACTGGTAATGGGTGGGGCACAACTCCTCTTTAACCTTTGGCAATGTGGATGGAGTTGAAACAGTTACTGTCTAGGGAGCTCCATCTGCAGCTGTGCACTGAGCCTCCCTGATACTGATGGGGTTAGACCAGCCTTGTCAGTCCTCAGAGACGCCAGAAAAAAAGCACTGGTGCAGACAAGGCTGCTGTGTCCCAAACAGCATACACTGCAATTTTTGAAGGCTGCCTTGCTTACTTGTTGGCTTTTGCTAGTGAAAAATAACAGGTTTAAATGGGGCAAGATGAGCTGTGATTTTGGTCACCATGTGACCATCATGCCAGCATGGGGCAGGAGGCAAAAATGGGAGCTCAGCAGTGTAGGGGAAAGGTTGGACAACCTGTTTTGCCAGCTTATACAACACAGAGTAACTGCATGGTAGAACTGCAGATTCCTTCCAGAAACGTGCAGCTGGATACCTTTTACACTATTCCACGTGGCAGAGGAGAAGCAGCAATTCTTTCCCTGAGCAGCTTGCACCCCAATTCAGTTCCGTCAGTGGAATATACTTTAGGGTGCTATACTTACTGTATGGCTGGTACTGTTGATACCACCTTGGTTTCCTAAAGTTTTCATTTCATGGTATTCTAGTTTGGCAAATAAAAAGCTTAAAATATTTTTACATTCACTTTCACATTAACCTCAGAATAGACCTTCCAAATCTGACAAGCTTAAAATAAGTGACACTCATTTTGGATTAATTTTAAGGCACTCTTAAAAAGTATTACCTTCCCCCCTTCTGATAAAAGAATTTTGCAGTTAGTTTCAATGATCCATTTAAAATCTCATTCTGCTTTTGAGGTTCTTTTTGTAATCTAATTTAAATTTCTACTGCTTGGAAGACCTGCTAAGAATTCTTAATTGGTATATGGAACAGTAAATATAAAAACAAATGGCAAAGAATAGTGGAAGAGAAGAAAACAGTTGGAATGCAGTAGAAACAAGGAGTGACTTCATTGCCACTATTCTAGCAATGCAGAGTTTTAACAGCATGCTGAATGTAAATTCTCTTCCATAACTTTCTACACTCTTGTTCTACAGGATTTTTCCTTTCTAAATTATTTTTGGAATCATAGCTCTGCAAAATTCGATTTCCTCTCTTCATCCCTCTATTCCTCCACCAACTTCCTTGAAACCAAGAAATTAATTTCTTTCTCTAATAATTGCAGTGTGGAATGGAGATTATATCATAGAAATTAGAGATGCAAATGGGCAAGTTAGGTCATTCAGCAGTGCATCTGCACTGTGTATACATGATGACTCCCTATACTGTAACATGTTCTCTAGTGTTTTGTCCAATCCAATTTTGTAAATTGGGTTGACTTCTATTTAAATTGTGAGACTGTTCTATAATACAGAGAGATTACCAAGAGAAATGTCCTACATATGACCCAATTTAGGGATTTTATTTTCTTTTTAATCAAGCTTTTGCCATATAACTTTTTAAAACTTCTTGCTAAAACCATATGGGAAAATACACAGAAACTATCTAAGATCACTGGAATGGTGATGCAGTTTGCAATCACTTTGAAGGAAAACTGAGGATTAATTTTGTCAATAAGTGCATTATGGGGACTGCTTCCGCAGCAGCTCTTCCCACACAAGCACCCATTGCCCCAAATAGGAGCTGCTCAAGTGCAATAGCTGCAAAATCAATCCCCCTTTGTGTAACATCCCTTGAATAACAAACTAAAAGTGCAGTGTTTTATTAGTTTATCTACAGTCTGAAAGTCTCTCAGTTGTTTTTGCATGTAAAGTGAAGTGCAAAATTATTATATAACTGTCTGAGCAAAGATCCATTAATCTAACTCCAGAAATCTAAAGATTATTTGCCCTACTTTATTTGGTGGAGAAGGAGACAGGAGGAACAATGTTATTTAGGCACCTCACTCTGCTTGAGTGACTTCAATGTGAGCTGGCCATCTATACATCTGCCTGGTGCCTTAGACCTTTGTAGTTTTTGGCCTGAATATTTGGCTCCCCATTCCCTGTTCTAAACACAGCTTAGGAGTTCTAATTCAGCAATTTATCATCGAGGCATTAGAAAGAATAGATGAGACTTCAATATTTCTGTTGTGTGGGACTTAAAAAAATAATTGGCCATTGTTATGTATCTTAATGTTATGTTTTTGTTTTGTAAGGTAAACAGTAAGTGGGTACTCTTGGCACTTGGCTGCTTTGGAAATCAAGATTCTTTTTTCAGGTGCCTGAGGCTGTGCATGGTATTCCAGGTTGGAGCAGCAATGCAGTTTTGAAGTTATTTCCCCAGTTGTCTCCACTTACAGAGCTCTGGTTTAGTTTGAAAAGTGCTTTTGGTTTGAGCTTAACTAAATTGTCTTTCTTTTCAGAAAAACTTAACCAGAAGCTTCGCTCTGCTGGCACACCAAAACCACTCTGACAGCTGGTGACGGTCCAAGCCTGTAATGCAGCCCTTGAACAACTTGGAAATGCCTGGGGCAACACACGCTCAATTCAGGGGATTGGACTAAACTTGGTCTGAATTTTCCCCAAACTGCGCGAATTGGAAATAAAGAGGCCTCAATACCAATATTTTCGATTGACTTATCTGTGCTTATAACGTCAAATTAGTGGCTAACGATAAACTTATCCTGAGATTTTAGGAATATAGTCTTAGGCCCCTCTGTCTGTCAGTTTGGACCCATGAGTGCATTAGTGACTCCCTACATGCCTTTTCCAATTTCACTGGAAAAAAAATCAGCTTTCTCTCTGGCTTAATCACTTGGAAACTACATAATCTTGAATTAAAATTGCGTTTTCCTATTTACAAATCCAGGAATGGTTTCTAAGAGCTCTGCCCCTCCCACATCACTTTCTTTGCCTCTTTTCCAGCTGGGTCCAGCATGATTCCAGTGCTGAGAAAACAAAGCACCATCCGCAGGGTGATGTGGGTGGAGGCACGTTGAGAGGGTGTAACTGCCTACCACACATTTAGATATCTTTTCACTGAATCAGGTGAAAAAGATAGTACTTAATGCCTTTAAGAAAAGGCTGCCTGTGTGACAAGTACAAATTATACTTCATGCTCCTGTAATTTGACCAGTCAACACCTGGTCTAAAACAAGTGATATACTGTTAAAAGAGAATTCCAAAGCCACATCTAACAACGGACATATCATTTTCCAGATGAAATAAACAGGCAGTTAAACCCCCATCTGCACTCACCCCTCCCTAGAAACCAGAAAAGCTAAACACTCAAAACTTAGCAAATAAGATTTTAAAAAATAAAGAAAATGCAGGTAATATCATACTGGTTTATATTTACAGTTTTAAAATTATTATTATTAATGGCTGTAAAACTAAATGTTAAGGTTTTGAATCATAAAAATAGAAATATTTTAAGATAAAACCTGGAAAATAAAGTTTCAGCAGATATCTCTATCAAAATATGTTTTATCTTGGTTAGAAAATATAAGTACTTCCTTAGTTTTGTGTATATAAATGAGAAAACTGCTGAGGTGACATTGGTTTAATAACTTCTACTGGGAATTATTCTTTAATTTTGCTTCACTGACAGAACAGTGTAGGTGCTCAGCAGAAACAAAACCAGTAAATAATTGTTCAAGAAAGTACTTTTGAATTGTGGCACTTGGAGTAATAACGATTTGGGTCTCTATAATAATATATAATTAAACCAGCTTGGAGGGGAACCAAACCAACCCAAAACTTTCTGAGAAAGAAGGATGTCTCTGTGCATCAGAAATATGTAGATAGAAAATAATTCAAGCAAGAATGAGAGCTTAAAACCACAGCAAAGAAAAGGAAGGAGTCTGCAAGATTCAGTGGCTACCAAGGAATAAAGTAGTTTAGGGGGTGGTATTGAGGGAAGTGCAGCCTCATCTGCTTCAGGCAGTCAGCTGAAGCCCCTTTCTTTGTTGCCTGGCCAAAATCAGCAAAGCTTGAACAAGTTTGGGACTAACTCCTATGGATCCTCCAGTTCTGTGAGGGCAGGGATGTCTGTCAGAACAGTAAAGGTTTAGTTGAGAGCATCCACCTACATCACTGGCTTTTAAAAAAGTACCTGGGACTGTGCTTTACATCCTGTTAGGTGTATTTTCTGAGGGTGTCTTATGGCTGGAGCTGTTGACTGAGGAATGTCTTACATTGTAGAAGTGTCTGTCCGAAGAGGTGCTGGGCACGGGCCATTCCTCCTGATCTTGTTAGCACTCCTGCTGTGAATAAGGGCTCGTTGACACTTAGAGCTATTTCTGAGCAGTGCTTCATGTGGATGCAATGGCCACATGTGACATTAATCAAGAACAATTAATCAGTAACAACTCTGTGAGTAGAGAATCCCAAATTTAAGGAGAGGGTGGTCACAGGATGGTGTTATCTATGAAAGTGACCTCAGAGCAGATGTCATTTCAGTATGAATTATAATGCTCTTGGCAGGGAAAGAGCAGGCATTTGAGAATGATTTAATTTTTTGTGACCAGGTACACACTCATACATCACTGTTAACAATCCCCAGTCCATGAGCACTGGAATATCGGTCATGAAGATTTGCACCTCGTGCTGTTGCTGCCTGGTATGTGCAGTATGAGGCTTCCCATGTTAGGTGACACTCGTGAACCGGCACTGGGCCGTGTTGGCCAAAGGTGTAAGTGCATTTATTCCTTTTTCTTAGGAAAGATTAAGTGCAGAGAACCTAAGCCTTTGCCACTAAATGGTTTGTGTTGCTCAGGCCAAGCCTGGGTTAAATTTTCTTGTTTACAACCAGATTATTGCTACTGGAAGACTGCTGACAAGTTCCTCTTGTGTGGGCAGCTTTTAAAGACGGAGATGGTTCAGTGTACCACAAGATAACCTCTTTCTGTTGCAATCACAGGGGTTTCCTGAGCTGGGTCTGGTAGCAAGTATGATTGTTCTGGAGGTGTGTTGGTGTGCTCAGAGAATATTTACCTGTACCTATGGTGGCTCCCAAACTGGCTGTTACATTGTTTGTATGCAAGAACTTTTCTGTACCATTTTGTGAAGAACTAATTGCCCTTGCTTAGCCTGCTCAAGGACTGACCAGTGCTTCTTTGTCCTTTTCTTCCCCCCTGCTTTTTGGTGCTCAGACCAAGAAGTTGCTTCTCTGTTTGAGTGTGTAGTTTGGTTTGGACCCCAGTTCCACAATGCTGGGATGATATACCCTTTCTCCTCAGCATATTTAGTGGAGTTCACTCTGTATATAATTTCCATGAAGCAAGATGAAATCCCTTGAAAACCCGTGTGTCACATGTTAGGATAGAGACATTTTTATTTTATTTTATTTTATTTTATTTTATTTTATTGAATGCAAAACAGTGGGCAGGTATTCAGACCATGTTTGTATTTGGTCTGACTTGGAGCCATATATGAGCAAACATTTCCAATATCTGAGGCCACAGCACATTTTTGAGCAAATACCTCCTATTGAAGTTATTCTTCCTCAGTGGGAATAAGAGCCTGTGAAACTAACCTGCTGGTTAAGGTGGTCATATGGGAGACTCGGATTCATGTGCGTGTTCCAAGAAATGTACAAAGTGAAGCAGCTGTAGTGGGATAGATTTTTTTCAAAGCACTGAATGGCTTTGACATTTGACCAATTCCTGGAGAAAGAGGAGAATAGGTTCAAGTTCCTTCGATGAATCAGGCAGAGAGGAGACTTCAGCATGTATTTCCCAATACACCTAATCCTGACAGATGTGTGCCCTGACCCTGCTGCACCCTCCTAACTTTCCCCACCAAATGCTGAATGTGAGATTTCCAGCAGAGAGTGGGCCTGAGGTTGGGCTCTGAGCAGCTTCACAGCCTAGCATGTACCTACCAGTTGGTCTCCTGCTCTGCCCTCAGATATAAGCAGGATGTGTGGGTTGCAGTACTGCTGAAATGTTAACCTCAGGCACCTAAACTTGGAGTCAGGCTCTCAATTAATTTGTAGATTTAGTTCATAAAATCTGAAATGCTGTATAGCTTAATAATTGGTTTCTATAATAAGCACTTTGTTTTGGCAATAAAAATGTATATTTCATGCTTGTATATATTTGGCATTTTTAATTACTCATTTTTCTAATACACTTGTGAGGAAGGTCTTTTCCAAACGAAATGATTCTCTGATTCTGTGATATAATTTATATTGTAATGTCACATAACTCAAATGCAATTCTAGGAATAGCATTTTTGGTATGAATAGTTCTTTTTCTTGTTACATTTTGACTATGCTTAGATAAATAAACAAACTATATCATAAAGGGATACAGCCTTCAAAAATGTCAGATATTAAAAGTTACTGCAATTTTGTTCACTTAAATTCATGGAAGTGGCATTTGGCTGACAGATACACAAGGTTTTGCTGACCTTGTGAACATTACTGAGTAATCAGTCATTAAGTAATCATGAAGTGTTCATGAACAATGTAGTCAATATTTTCAGCACTTAACATACTTTCCCTTGAAAGCAGGAATCTTCTTGCTCCATCTATTATTCTGGGATCCAAATTTGTCCTAATTTAAAGGTAACACTGTTCTTCATTTTCCTTGTTTGCTTTTTCCTATCACATCTCTTCTTAATTGGAGTAACAGCCTTCTGTTCAACTTTTGACTTTGCATGTGTCTCTTGAAGACTATAATAAAACTTGAGGTTTATGTCTTGACTGTAGAAGGGCTGAGTTCTGCCTTCAGGTGGAAAAGCATAATTTCCCTTGAAATAAATGAAACTCAAGCATATTTTTTTCAAAACTGCGAGGAAGGTGAGCAAAACATTGTTATACCAACCTTGGTGGATAATCTGAGACAAAGAGGATTAATGAATTGTTGGGATCCATTTAAAAAATCATTACTTTAAGCTACTACTGACACTCAGGAGTTTCTGGGCTCCCAGTCCTATGTGCAATCCACGTGGCCATAATTCTGAAACCAAGGCACCCCAGGGTGGTGGATAAATTACTCCTCCAAGGTGTTCCATGGCAGGTTTTTCAGATTCTCCGGCTTAGTGTGTAGACAACCAAATTGACACTTGGACCCACACACTGGTTTGCAGTGTATGGAAGCAAGTGAGCAGTGAAGGAAAGGCTCTGGATGCCATGGCTGAAGGATGAGCTGCAATGCCTGGTGTATGGGGTGGCATTGTTGATGCTCAACACACAGGAGATAGGGCTGTTGGGGGTTAGATTTGTTTCTTTCTCCCCATAGAATTTTTCCCACAAAGTCACTAGGAGACTAATTACTGGGTGTTTATGGTTGCTTGATCAAAACAATACAAACGGCTAGGAAAGCATAGCACCAGGCTACACCCTTTTTTGGTCTCTGAGAGTTTTTTCCCTCTGAGGGAAAAAAGAGATACCGTGAGGTTTTGGGAGGTAAAGGGCTGGCGCAGGGACAGTTTCGCTCTCTTGCTCTCAGCATCGGAGACGAGAGGAGTCAGGCTGCTCTTGCTGCAGGAAGAGTTTCTCACTGCCATCACCGGGTCCAGTCCTGAGGAAATCTCCCATCATCTCCTCATGTGCCCAGGGGCTCTGAGCTCTCCTCCTGCCCTGCTTGAAGCTGGGCCGGCCCCGTGCCACCACCGCTGCTTTTCTTCAGCACCGCTTTGGATACGCTGTGTCCCTGCACTGCCCCGCCCTGCCAGGACATCCCTGCCCTTCCAGCTACCACCGCGGAGCTTTGGTACATCCCACCCACCAGCCTGGGATTTTCTACCATCCCAGCTTGGTGCTGAAGCACCAAGGGAGCCCTGCACCGAGACCAGACTGCCCTGGGCTTTGTGAAACAAAAGCCCCTCGAGGTTCCTGGTTTTGTTTATCATTAATGCTGTAGTTGTTGTTTGTTTATTTCATTATACATACTAGTAAAGAGCTGTTTTTCCTATCCCCATATCCTTGCCTGAGAGCCGGCTTAATATCAAAGTTTTAATAACTTGGAGGGAGGGGGGTTGAATTCTCCATTCCAAAGGGAGGTCTTGCCCTCCCTAGCAGACACCTGTCTTTCACACCGAGACAGGGCAGGGTGAACCGAGGGGACATGGAAGAGGGAACATCATGATGAGAAAGGATGGGGTGGGAATGGAAGGAAAAGAAAATGTGAGGAGTATGAGAGAAAAAGCAGAATGTGAAGGAAATGGATTATAGAGCTAAATTAGAGAAAAGAGTATTAATTTATGTAATTTCTTATCATTTGAAGAATGACCATCAGATATATCTATATATCTACATCATGACAGTGCTACTGTGGAAGGTACTCCAGGAATTATTGATTGCTTCTGCAACACAAAGAAATAATTGTTAATTTGATTTTCTAAGTTTAACAAAGTTAGTGTTCTAGTTTGTGACAGATTAGAATCAGATTTGCCAAAGCACAATGAATTAAACTGGTTCTTGAAAAAATAACAGTTTGCACTAGCTTCCCCTGATATTAATATGAGTATTCAAAATTACCTATATTAAAGTAGGATTGTGCTTTTACATGAAAGCCCTGATTTTCTGAGCATTGAATTTTCTATTAGATGCAATGGACATCCATTTAATGGCTAAGAATGGAATATATATGCCTATATTTTGTCACTAAAACTCCAGTGTAAAATCCACCTACGGCCACCTGCCTTTTTATTCTGAACAACTAAAAGGGATCCTCTAAAAAATTTCTTGGTTAGAAACACACACGCTCTGTTAAAATTCACTTAAGTAATATACTTTGTATTATTAAAAATATTATGGGAGGTTTTAATTCATTGGCAAGATGCTGGAGATCATTGAGAAAGGGATAAATGAGAGTTTGAACATGCAAAACATGCCTATACGAGCTTACTTAGGATGGGCACATAATCCAATGTCAGAGATACAGATATATATTTCTTTATTGTTTCTTTCAGTTTCAGTTGCCTTAAGTGTTATTTTCACTGTTGTGGATACCACATTTGATAGGCGTAACAAAAATGTGGTTTTCAAGCTGACCCTTTTAAGACAGAATAGCCTGAAGGAAATGCACCCATTCTGCTTCAAAGAAGATCTGTCTGTAGGAAGGAGGAATAATATGCATGCATAAGTAATTAATAGTGATCTGAAGCTTTGATATTTTTTAAGGCTCAGAAAATTACATTTTTGCACGATGTAATATATTGTTGGGTTAAAAACACATGGCTTAAATCCATATCCTGTGACAAAATTTCTGTTGCGATAAATAGGAACCAAGCTTGAATAAGGACAGAAGTATCAAAAGCACTGGTTTGAGTGCTGTGTGTGTCCTTTTATTACACCAGTGAATACAGTTGTGGTATGACTGCAATCCTTAATAGGATAATATGGATGAGAAAGAGCTTCAATACAGAGTATAATGAGGTGCTCAAATAGCCTGACTTTTCACTTAATTTAAAGAATTCATTCCCCTGAAAAGCTCAATTTCTACATACCTAATAGGACAACATGAAATTCAGAGGCCAAATCTCATTGACTAGATTTTGTTTGAATATGTTCTAAAACAGCTTCTTTTACTTCATTAGATGTCTTTAATGTAGCCATTTGTAAGGTCCTTTTCTTGTATAATAGATTAACTTGTAGAGAGGAACCGGCTGATACAGCGATACCTTCTGACAGTCCTATTTTTAGAACCAGAGGGAGGTACAGTCAAATAAAACATGCTGCAATTAATAAGCTAGAGATCAAGCATGGATCATTTTGAGGAAACTCCCTCTGTATTTTAACAGTCTTCTGGGCCTTCCTGCCCATCTTATAACCACAGAGAATCCCACAGGCTATTTTTACCTGGTGAGAAAGTGTGCTTATCCATCTGTAACAGGCCTATACATATATTTAGTTTTTACTTTTTTTTGTTCAGTAGCAAAAGATGAGAACCTGATGATCAGCTTGCACCATTCATTTATCTCTCCTCTCGCACATTGTTTCAGCAGGACATAAGGACACTGAAGTATAGGTATACACCCTATTATATGCCATGGATACAGCAGCACCACGCTGGTACTTTACACCAACCGAGGTTTGAAAACCTGGGGGAATATGTTCTGTGGGGGGGTTAAACTACTTGGGACCCAAACTGGTCAGTTAAATAGATACATGGAAAGATTCAGGACATTTAATAGTAACCCCCAAAAGTTGTAGTAAAAGGAAAATCGTGATTCTGAGATCAAAGGAAATGGGCTGAGCGTGGCTTGGCTTTTGGTGAACTATTACTGCAGGGAAAAGATCTTCCTGATGGCAGTCTGATAGCAGGTTAGTTTAATTCTGTGCCTGAGATATGACTGGCAGAGTTTAGATGTTGCCTTAATTGAAACATTACACATTCAGAAATTTGAGTAGCAAGGTAGTACTGTTTGCAATTGAAAACATCTCTGTATTTTTGTATGGATAAACTCTCTTTTATATGCAAATCATGTGTTGGTTGATTTGATATTGCCAGATTATGGTTATTGCCCCAGAAAAGCTTTTCACTGAACATCTCTGCCCATTAAAGCTATTAGGAATGTAAACATTCAAACCTAGGCTCCCTGACTGGAAGCTTGGATTGGCAAGATGAGGTTGGTTAACCTGATTTAGGAATTCATTCTCTTTGGTGCATTGACAAGTTGTCTGGTGAGAAAGGCTGGAGAAAGGCTGAATCTATAAATGCAACTTCCTTGCAGGTCAGCCGCACTGTGTCTCTGTTCTTCCAGTGTAGTATGCAGCCCCCTTACCTTTTCCACAGATGCCTGGGCAAATTGTCTGTGCTTCCTCACTGAGCACTGGACAAGAATGTGCAAAGCAGCTAATGGTGAAGCGGATGAGCTCCCTCAAGTCCTTCTAATGCATTTCTTGGTGGCGTTGCCTCTGTCAATGCAGGTGCTTCAACACTATGGCACATTTACTAAGTATATGAGGCATTCCTGTAATTTCCAGTTACCACATATTTTTAGGCACATTCAGACAGCACATTTCAAGGTTATTAATAAGCAACAGAGAGCTAAATAGGCATTCCCATGGAACCAAACCTGTTACTTCTGTTTTCTTCAATCCATTGTCAGCACACTGACTTTTTGTTTACTACTATTGGAACTGTTTGTTATCTAGTTCTGTATACTTACATCCTACAAACAAGTTATCTATTCTAATGCTCTGTCTAGACAAAGACTTAGAGGTGTGATAGCATGTGCAACCAACTTTAACCCATGCTAACCTGTTAGAACCTAGGCTCCCCATGATTCTTTAAGACAGACTATTCGGTATGTTTCAAAGGTAATGTGTCCTGTCTAAAGCTTAAGAAAAATATAGTTTGACAAAAGCTCTAAGAAGACAGCAATGTGGATCACTAGTCTCTTTGTGTAGCTGCTAGGTTCAATCCACCTCCCCCCCGCCCTTCAAGCTGGCATAGTATTTTTTTGTAAAACAATGTGTCTTTGTTTTATTTATAAACCTGCCTATCACTTTTGCCTTTGTGGAAGACTCCACAGTTTTATCTAGGCTCTGTTCACAATGAATTTTTAACTGATGTATTTGCAGTTGCATTTAATCTTTACTGTGGACCTCTATCTAGTTCTGCACTGAGACAGACAGTTAACCCGCAGAGCAAACTGTACCACTAGTACCACCTTTTTCACCAAGGTAGCACGTCTACTTTAGGTAGTGTTGCAAGAGTTGTCCTATATAATGCAAGTTGTCCTGAATTATGTGGTTGGAGTCAAGTGTTTTATGAAATATATGTTGAATTAGGTCTTTCCCAGGGCAGCTGTCACAGTAAAGGAGATTTTCTGAGTATAGAAATTACTTGTATATAATTTGTCTGATCTCTCATTTATTAGAACAGTTGATTGATGTGCAGAGTACTTAATTCTGAATCAAATAAAACATGTGCATAACTTTTCTCTCCAGGACTATCTTGAATTTTCATATTTAAAATCTGACAGCTGAAACATGAGGGATTTTTATCAATGTGTAACCACTGCACAACCATTGTAATGTCAAAAAAAAAAAAAAAAAAGAAAAGAGAGAGAAAAGAGATTTTAATGTCTGTTGATAACAACCAAAAATTCATCTTCTTGGTCTTCATGTACTGCCTTGATCTTTCTTTTGATCTTTCTTATTTGCTTTTTTTTTTTTTTTTTTTACAGGTAAGGCAAAAATAGGAGTCATTCTTTGATAAACACCTTATGTGATAGCATGTGTTTCTTATTTGTGCTAACTTGTTTACTTGATCACTGAATATTTTCAGGTATCAACCCTTTAAGACCAATAGTATTCCAAGCTTTTATTGATTTAAATCAATTTTTGTCTTTATTTACCACGATGATGGCAGATGCTATACTACCATCTTTCTCTCTTATTCTCCAGTACACTGAAACCATATTTTAGGACATATTCATTAGCTACTTATTTTAATGCTGGCCTTTTAAAAAATCTATTTTAGATCCTCAGACATTCTTATGTCCTCTGTCAAGGTCTCTGCTAGTTCAGTTTTCAGTATTCCTACATCATATTATTTTGCACTGCCATGCCCTTTACACATTTTTTTCTCAGTGATTCTTCTTATACATGCCCTACATAACTCACTAAAATCAGTCTCCATTTCATTCTCTCACCTCGCTTTTAGTACTTTTCCACTTTTTATGGTGATTTTTTTTTACAATATAATTTTGACCTCTCTGGTAAGCTGATTTGTGTTCCTTCTTGTGTTCTTAACAACCAGGACAAACCTGCTCTGAGTGATACATAGAACTAAATTCAGTATGTCCCCTCATAACTTTATTTTTCTACCACTGAAATACTACACTGTATTTCCAGTTAAGCATTTGGAGTATGTAGAGTAAGATCTTTGCTTTTATTTACATCTGAAGAGTTCTATCTGGTCTGTTCAGCAGCTGGAGAGCCCCATTGTATGAACAATGCTGGTGCTGCCAGCATGTCCTCAAACTTCAGCATCCACAGCAGCTCTGCAGGATCAGTTAAGCAGACCTGCTGACCTGCAAGGTAGTTCTTTTCTCACAGCTCTGTCAACTGGAAACACTGTCTTTTGTAATCCATACTCTGATAAATAGTATTCTTAACTAGAATTGGATTTATTCATGTAGTTGATTTCATTAGGCAGCAGGACGATGAACAATCATTCTGCTTCATAAATGTATGTTGCACTAGCTTAGTGTCACAATCTGGTGATCGGTGTTCTTGAAAACGTTCTCGGAGGAGGAAAGTGCATTTCAAACACAGACAAAAGAAATTTGACACCATTTTGTCTTGATGAGAGAAGCATTCAAGTGTCCTGTCATGGACTGGATGCTCTACTTTATCTTTTAGCAAAGAGATACCATTTCATCCATAATGCACACAAGCTGTTTCAAATGATAAGGCAGAACAAGATGCTTGTTAAAGGATGGTCTGCTTTTGCCAAGGTGGGCATGAAGCTCTTGCCTCTGTATTGCTTGTCATCTCCCTGCCAATGTTACAGCAACGAGGTGGGAAAAACATTCCAGAACTTCATGTTTTAAGATGGAGAGTTTCAAGTGGTAATTTTTTGGAAATTTTGTCGCTGAGGTTTTCTCTTAGGTGGGAAGTGAGTGTGAACCCATGTACTGGTTTTGTGGGTCTTTGTCTCTTGCCCACAGGACCCTAGTATTCTTACCGAACAGTGGGAGTACAGAATGATCTGTGGAATAGAGCTTTATTTTCCCTCATGCTGCAGCCTGAGTAATATAACATCAAGGAATCATTTTCTTTTAGGAAGAATAGATCCATTTAAAAAAATTCCCATCTGCACGAAATGTGATCAGTCCAAGGTTATGGGTGCCAATACCATCTAATTACTCTTGCTATCTGTAAAGTTCTAAGAACAGTTTTACATTCTTTCATTATTTTGAGACAGGTGGAAACACTGTTCATTAAACATTTAGCACTCTTCTCATTTATTCAGAATAGATTAACATAGTGGTGCACTATGCTAGGTTGTTGCATATGAAACTGGTGGTGCTGTTACCCTTGAGCCAGACATGTGGTTCTTTCTTAAAAGGATGCTGTAAATGCACACAGTTCTCTATCAATCACAGTAAATGCATAGGATTTTTCAGAAGTGTCTATTAGTTTCAGGTGCGTCACTTCTGTGGTGCTTATCTTCATACAGCTTAAGAGGAGTCTGATTTTCAGAGAGCAGGTGTCCATCATTTTGTAAAAATCCAGTTATATTAAAGTGTCAGTCAACTGGAGGTATCCAGATGCACTAAGCCATTTTTTGAAGTCTTGTTCAAACCAATGTCTTCTGCAAGACTTTGTAGTCTAATTCACCAAATATAATGTATAGAATGAAAACAAGATGAGGCTTGAGAAGAGAGAGACATCAAAGGGAACAGAATGAAAACACTGAATTTGTCATATCGGAGCAGACCGTTGATCTGAGGAGAACTGTGTTCTGCTTCCAGCTGTGGCCAGTACCCTGTGATTATAAAAGGGCCGAAAAATGTGATTCATAGCTTGCCATACAAAAATACCCCCCCAAGGTTTTTGCTCATGTTATTCACTGCAAATACATTGGTTAAGTGTGAATGAGGTGGAACAAGAAGCCACGCATGCCACTTGATAATAGACGTGAAGGAAGTGTATCTGTGTCCAACATTCAGGCAAAATGCTACAAGACCAGTTCATCCTTAGGAAGGTATTATTCCTGTAATGCTGCCACATTCAGTGCCTACATGGGTTATGTCTGCCTTGAACAGAGACTGCATGGGGAAATTCTTTATAATTATTTATCTTAATTTTTTCTGTTTGCTCAGAAAACTTTGTGATATGTCATTCATTTCTCCGTTCTGCAGGAACTGTTGCGTAAGTTGGAAAGCAGCTCATCAGCTAAGGCATTGCTTCCTCAAAATACGGATGTAAAGTGGGGCACTGAAGGTCATCCTGTGTGTCATATCCTTCTTATTTTTGCATCACTTCAAACTTGCATCTTCCTAATTATCACACTATAAGAAAGTCTGTGCAGAGTCATGGAATGGGCTAGGATAGAGGGGATCTTTGGAACTTATCTGGTCAACCCTCTCCTGCTCAAAGCAGTGCGAATATTTGGTAAAATTGCTTAGGACCTTGTCCAGGAAAACTTTGAATATTACCAAAGATGGAAGTCTCATGACCTCTTTGTGAGCCTGTTCCTTTTTTCTGCCTATTCTTCTTATTTGGTGTTTTTTTGGTGGTTTTTTTTTTTCCTTTTTTTTTTTTTCCTTTTTTTCCTTTTGCATGTCATTGCAATCTCCCATGATGTAAGTTTTGAGGATTGCTTCTTGGCCTTTTGCTGTGCACTGCTGAGGAGAAGCTATCTCTGTCTTCTCTCTGTCTCTTTTACCCTGTTTAGGAAGTTGAAAATAGAAACTAGACTCTCCTTATGTCTTTTATCTGGGTTGAAGAAATCCAGTTTCCTCAGCTTCTTGTCCTATATCATGTACTTCACCCGAGTGATGGAACTTTTCTGTTTGTAAGTATCCACTTTCTCCTAGGGAACCCCAAACAACACACAGTGCTCCAGACAGGGTCCCTCAAGCTCTAAATTGTCAGGAATAATTGCTTATTTATAGAATGGGTCATGATTGCTTTCCTTCTCATCCCTCTACATTAATACAAAAGTAAAGACAAAGAAGAAAAACAAGATTTTGGGACTACTAGAAGGGAGAAAAGAGATGCTGTGCTTAATTTTTCCTTCTGGTTCTTTCAGTTTTGTTTTTTTTTTTTTTTGCATAGTGACACAACTTCAAAAGAAGGGGCAGATGGTGCTGGTACTGATTCCAGCTATCAAAGAAACACCCTTCTGGGAGGGAAGCAAGAGATAGGGGTTTCAGATAGTTCCAGCATGGTTCTATCACTTGTTTGGGAGGAATGTGCTATCCATTCAGAGATGATTTGGTATCAACTTGAATATTCCCACAGAGATCTTTTTGCATGCAAAAATGTTGTTTTGAATTTTGAGGCTTTTTCTGCATTTGCAGACACTCTTCTTGCCCCTATGACAAGTAGAATGTGTGTGAAACACCTCAGGCTGGATTTTTGTACCTTTAGATATACTGCATGTATTACTTTGTTTGAAAAATGCAATGCTTTGGTCATTTAGACATAGGAATTACCTTTCTAGTTTCTAAGTTTCATTGCAGTTTAGACCAGGGGAAAGCTCGGTGCTTGAGAAGCGAGGTACTTTCAGTACAAAATGAAAGCTTAGTCTGGCTGTTGTCGGTGCGTTGTCCAGGCACATGAAGTGTCATTTAATTGTTGAAGTCCTCTTGTGGGGGCTCTAACCTCAAGAGCAAGTTTCTAGCAGTATTTAGGCAACTAAGTGAACATAAGAACATAATGTGATTGAAAGAATTTTCAGTCCTGCCATTTCTCAATTTTCTGTTTTTGTCATGGACATATTCTCTTCTTAATAGGGTGTTGTGGAGATGAAATTACATATTCAAGTTTATAGGGTTCTCAGACACTATACTGTGCACAGGACATAAAGCTATTTCACCTAGAGGGATAGAGGGATTTAATGCTCCTCCTGTCTCAGTCCAGTCAATCCTTTGCTTTCCTTCTGCTTGTTTGCCTTTTCCCTCCTGTTTTATTGTGATATCCTTCTGTTCTTTGAGAAGCATATGTTGACAAATATTGATAGGTGAGTGAGTGTTGTGGAAGAGGTACATACTCATCGATTTCTTTTCCATGACAGTGATACAAAAAATAAACTGCAAAGCCATTCATGAAAAAAAACCCAGGCATTTGGTATCACTGTGCAGAGTATAAATCACCAAAGAGGCAGCCTTATGTTTGACTTTATAATATGCAACAGAACTGCCTTCACATCATCAGATGTTGATGCTAC
The DNA here is from genome assembly GCA_013397315.1 of Donacobius atricapilla. Classification (NCBI taxonomy): domain Eukaryota; kingdom Metazoa; phylum Chordata; class Aves; order Passeriformes; family Mimidae; genus Donacobius; species Donacobius atricapilla. The sequence continues at coordinate 345,509 of WBMY01010094.1, read as the reverse complement.
GGCTGCCATTCCTACGTTGTTCCCCCCACACCCCAAGCTGCTGCTAATAAATTACAAACACATTTGCTCTCATTAATCATTCTTTGGAATGGCAGAATAGTCTTTGCTGATTGAAAATAATTATTAGCTTCTCAAAAGGATTAAACAGCCTGTTTGGATTTTAATTTATATCACCATTTTGATGGAGTGATGTGGGGGTATGTACACAGCCTTTGTCTTAAAAGTAGTAATAATAATAATTAATGCTGTGTAACAAAGAGTTTCAGAAGGACTTCAGACAAAGAGAGAAAGAAAAGGCAGGCAAGGTGAGTTGTGGAATAAATGTAGGACACAGAACTGAACATAAGCTTGCATTGGGCAAGAAGCCTCCTACTGTAGCAGAGTAGTGATAAACACAAAGGAAACTACAGCATTCTCTACATAGCAATGGAGAGACTTGAAATTTCTGGTTAACATTACAATCTGAGCAGTGTAATTAATCTGGAATTGAAGGAATACCACAGATGTTTAAAATTATTTTTTTTCTACTGAGTCAGTATCCTGCACATTTACAAATTGTAGGTTGCGGATTAATAGCCTCTGAGGTTCATTACCCGATGGGCCTTGCTCCAAGCTTTGAATTTACACTCAGCAAAGTGTATTTGGATTGAGACAATTTCCTGAAGTCAAGTCCCAAGGCTTTAAAATAAAGTGCGTTTGCTTCTAAAGGTTCTGTGGGCACTGGGATGGGAGTGCTTGCTGGAGTTTCAGGGATATTAAAACAAACAAACAAAAAGTACGCCAGGTAAGATTTAGCACATGTATACTTCAGAATGGGATGCAATGTGAAGATTGCCAAACTGTATAATCCTATTAATGTCTTATGCTCACACTGTAACACTGCTAATATGATATTATATTTGCCTGCTGAAGGGCAGGACTTATTAACTAGATCCATGTTCTACATTAATTTGATAGCACTGTCTTGGGACCTGAGCTGACACATCTACTGCACTGTCTTGGGAGCTGTGCAGTGCAAAACACCTATCTGTGGAGGTACTAGCTACTGAGGGTTCTTCACGTGATACAGGCAGACTTTCTAAGAATCTGAGTTATACAGAAACACTATGGGTCATTTTTTGATAGGGTGAATTCCATCAAAGTCCCCTGCTTGGTATTTCCTGTTGGTTCTCTGTAGGCTTCTCTCTGCCTTGACCCTCATTTCAGTTCTTTAAGTCATTCCTTAGAGTCTGTCATAGAATTGGGATGTAAATGGAGCTGTTAAAATAAATCCCTCTGTGACTGTCACATTTCATTCATCTTCAGTGGCATTCTTGAAGTGAGAGCCCAAACACCGCGAGGCCAGTAATGGATTTTCTTCACCTGGGGGGCTGGGACATGTGGCATTCCAGTTTCTACTCAGAAATATTTACATAGATTTCACAAAATGAAAAAAATCCCATCAGGAGGGGTGGAGATGTGATCTCCGTACTTGGAAATAATGATGGTCATGTAACAGCTGAATTAAGCCTGTGAAGCAGAAAGGACTGCCACAGCTATTATAAGGAGAGGAGAATCCAGAATAATTCTTTCATGTGCTGCTGTTTACTGATGTGGACTTGTGAGAGAGGGATGTAAGTACAGTGCCTTTTTCAATTCTTTTATGACCAAGTAATGAATGGTTGGTCACTATTTAGATGATTGTGCATCTACTCAACAGCACTTTACTAACTTAAGCTGTGGAAGAAGGGGATATTTTAAACACTGAAAGTTCAAATGGTTTTTTAAATGTTCGGCTAAAGAGTCAAGCAGGTATTTTGTTAATCTAACTCTGGTCAGCCCCAGAATTCATTTCCTGATGGTAATCTTTGGATACGACTTTCAGCTAAAAGAGAAATTGTACACAGATGCACTGAAGTAGTGTATCTTCTGTTCCCTGTCACAATTTGTTCCAAGAATCACAATAGAAAAGCTTATCTGAATTTATGGTTGGATAAATGATTTTGTGACATGGGTCATGGAACCCTTGACCTAATTATTTAACTAGCCTCTGGAGCATTATTTCTCTGACTGTACAATGGGAATCTGAATTTCTCTTGGACTTTGCTATGCTTAATTAGTGTGCAAGGTCTTCTGGCAGGTGTAATATCTGAAAATGTATGTACGCATTTTAAGGACCTGTGCACTGAGATCCCCATTTCCACTGAATGCTGCAGCTGAAACAGGTAACGAGGGGGCCGTGTGACAGGGTGCACAGCACAGGGTGCTCTCAACCATAAAGTTAAAGACAGTGTGTACTCCAGACAGCTTGCAACCTAAATACTGGGGATTTGTTTTAGCAGCTGTTTACATAATTCTTATATCAGTGTGAAAATTGTCTATGAAAATATTTAAAAGTAAATGCAATTTATTCTTCCAAAGTTCAGTATCCAGTTCCTAAATGTGGAGCTCCATATGGAGGTTTATTTACTAGTAGTGTGTCTGTAACATTATGTGTGGCAGTATATTCTATTCCTTCCCTTTTTACAGGGTAATGTTCCTATGAGAAAGTTCCATTTTGAACCTACTCCATACCAAACATTTTATTTTTCAGTCACCTAGGAAGACATTTCTGAAAACTGTGTATCCTGAAATAGCTTAACAACTTTCTTGTTTTTCTCACAGATCACCTTAATAAATATTGTATTGATTCTTTCCTATATTAGTTGCTACTGTTGTGTCCTTAATTCAGACCTTTCCATGTGTAGCTGTTGTTTAAATGCACAGGGATCAAGAAGGATAGAATAGGTAAGATCTATCTGTATTTTGCATGCGTAGATCATTTGATTTTATGAGGGGAAGGAACACATCTAACCTTATAACTAACAGTTGCTGGTTGATTTGCATAATGAGTTGATGGCAAAGCTTTCCTTGTCAACAATGAAAAACAATATTGGATTCAAATTTACAAAGTTGCAGGGAACAATAAATGAAAATATCTGGACCTGGGAATTAAGGCAACAAAATATGTCTTCCACATGTTAGCCTGATTTCTACTTTCTCTGGATTCAGATCTCCTTTGCAAATGACTTCATGCAACCAGATGGGAAAGCATTTTCCTCACCTCCCATGTGTGCAGGGAAGAGCCTCTCTCCAGTGAAAACCACGATCCCTTGACGGCACAGCCATCTGATGAGTAGGTGGGAGGACGCTTGACTGTGTCTCTTCCGACACAATCAGCATCATGTAGAATGGGAAGGAAGGTGTAGGAGATACAGATTTACTGCTACATACTTCCACTATGGGTGAAGAACTTTCTGAACTTTCAACTGCAAAACTTTTTCTGTAAGTTGAATTTGGTTACATGTTGGCTCCTCTTGGTATGCACCTGTATGCTAGCACCCAGTTACGTATTTCTACACACAGGCCTTAAAATTAGATATTGCATGTTATTTGTTTTCAATGACTGAGATCTTTGGTTATGGACAATTCTACTATTACGAAGCAGAAACACGCACACAAAAAAAAGGGGAAAGAAAAACATTAACCTAGAAGAGTAATTTTTTTTATACAAACATTGGCATGATCTATTAAAATATGGCATTTTACAGAACATTTACATCTCCTAGAGACATTGAAAAAGTGGAAATAGTCAAGGTAGCATTGAACGTTCATTTTTTTTAATGCACTTTATTAACTTGGGTTATTATATCTTATTTTATTATCAGCTGTTTTTATTTATATACAGTTTGGGCCTGATCCAGTATCTTCTTACCAGTAAGGAGTATTCTTTGTATAGGGAAAATAGGATTTTATTCTTTTGTTTGTTGATTTTGACTGCTCATTAGAGTTCACTTCTGTTTGAGCTGTTAACAATATGTTACTATATCTTGAGAGTCTCTTTGGATTATTGCTTGATAATTGGGAGACTGTATAATATAACAAATTATTTTTAAAAGGGTGTAGGGCATAACAGAAGGCTCCTCTATAATTTGCTGTAATCATTAGTTTGACTCACTTGTCTATCCTAAACAAAATTTACTGTTATTGCAATTACTGTATGTAAAAAAAATAAAAGAAAAAAAATCCCACTGGCTTCAAGTGAGTTATTAACAGGAGAACCTGAACCTCACCTGCAGCATTGAGATACAATATCTGGTTCTGCCTTTTTAAATCCAACAAAAGTCAAATAAATTGTGTGGATGAAACTGAAGTGTATTTAAATAGTTTTGTTTTGCTGGGTGCTAGGATAGAATGTGAAACTAAATATGTTCATCCAAAGATAACTGAAGTTCTTGCTCCTGTTTAGATTTCATCGTCTGTTAGAAATCTCCTAGGTGATTAAACTAATGCACTGTAAAGGAATGAATCAGTCCTGCAGAGCTGCTCTTTGTACTGAGAATAACTGCTTGGTTAAGTACTGTTGGGGTTTTACTAAATTAAAATCCTGGGAATTTTTGTACATAATATATTTTATCTGTGAAAGCTGAATAAAATTTTATATCTGACTCTCAAACTAAATTCCTATGGTAATTAATAAAGAAGATTTGAATACATTTCTGGTAGAGTAATCTTTGACCAATTTAATAACTTGATTTTCTTAACAGAGGAAAATCCTTATCTCTCAAGGCTTGTGGTAACATTGGGATACACCATGAAATTGTTAAGAGAATCAGAGAGTCTTTTCTTTGTTGTGAGAAGATGAATTCAGATTTTAAAATTATCATTTACTGGCTCAGGTGGAATACATTCTTAGTAATTATTTCATATTTATATTTCAGTTCCTCTGTAGATACCAGTAGATTCCTGACACTCTTATCAGAAGCATCATGTAGGCTGCTTGCAAAGCTGACTCATTTTAACCATTCACTTGTTTACAGATAAATATGAATATTGTTTTTTCACATGTCAACACAGATAGGTAAAAAATTAGTCAGATATTCCTAAAGCACACATATATATATACATACACACATTTGCCTTTTTTTAGAGGATTTATTAAATGTTACTTATCCCTACCCCCTCTTGGCCTATTTTTTTTGTCACTGGTATGGCAAGGAGGAATGACAAGAGCTAAAAAAGAGATAAGGAAATGATCTTATCAGTCAGCTCAGAGATGGCATTTCCTGAGTGGCATTTTGCAATTGTTGCATGGAATAAAAGTGCAGATATATAATATATTTATGCTTTTCAGTGGGTTTGTCTTTTAACACCTGATCTCCAGCTGCAGCTTACTCTTGTCCACTTCAATCAGTGTAGCTGTGGATAAAGACTACAAGAAATTGATTGAAATGAAACCAATACTTCCTTTTATTATATGACATAGAACTTATGTATTCACTATCTAATACAAATACAGTTTGATTTTTAGTGTAGTGAACAACAATAATTATCTCACCTTTTTTTTCTTTCTAATATGGTCTGTCCTTTTTCAGTTTTTTAAAGTTTTCTTTTAAAATTCCATGTAAACATCTTACTGTGCTGTACCCAGCAAGTACCTCCATGTGCACTTTCTGTAGATTGCTAAATCAATGACAAATCTGACTAAAGTTGACTGAATTGTGAAAAAAAGTCCCAAATCCACAAGCAAATATATGCACCAATTTGAATTCCATAGGAAATTTTAATTCAATCATGTTTGCTGCCCTTTTATGCTTTCTGTTTGTGAACACTTAAGAACTTGATTCTTGATGCTGAGATCATTTCAGGAGCATTTAAGACTGAAGATTTTATGAAATAAATGTGTATTATGGTAGTAACAGGGTGAGAGTCCTTTGGTCCTTTTGTAATAAACCTTGTGATGGCATTATGGAATAATGCTTGTCTTTATAAAGAGCCGGCTGATGTAGGACTAGATCTAGAAGAGGGCCTTTCATGGTAAAATTCAGTGGTCTTACACCAGCTAGGGAAGACTCCCATACTTAGAAAGTAAAGCTGGTAGATTTTCATAGAATGTTAAAACATCTATTTGATTTACTTGAAATCACCAGTATTTTCAGAAAAGGGTTTCTTGTGCAATAGCACTTGGCAGAAGGCAAAAGAGGATTACACAGTCTGGAGAAAGGAATTGATAGTGGCTCAGCATACAGCGCTTTCCTTAATTATTTTGGAACTGTATGTTTAGTTGGCTTTTGACCTGGTATCCCCCTAAATCAACATTAAAGGTCAGACAGATAAATAAGAGAAATTTGATGCATTGGTAATTAAGAAGGTATTCTCATTCAGGGCAGTAACTTAAAGGAAACCAATGCAACCAGGCAGATGCAAACAGAGGGGAGAGCCTTTCCAAAGCTACTCCAACGGCCTCTGAGCTCTGCTTCTGCAGAGTACAGTACTTTGCCCGCTGTGGAGGGAAGGCTGGTTTAGCTCTCCCTCCTGTTTTGTTTTCAGTATAGAGTCACTGCAGTAATCTCTGTTCAAAAGATGTTGGGGACATGGCAGGACTTGCTGCAAGTGAGGAGGATTGCCCACACTATTTTTATGTGTGAGTTCTATTTCCATTTAAGTGTTCTGTTTCCGTGACAAATGTTGACCCAAACGGGACAGCACTGGTAGCTGATAGATTAAGACAGGGCAGATCCTGAAGGAAGGAGTTTCTTTCAAGAGATGAGGTTTTGACAACAGTTGAGTCAGGGGATTTCATCTTTAATGTAGTGTAGACTTGGAAGTTCTTCCTACCTACATTGGAAGGAGAAAGTCTGCTGAAGAGTCCAAAGCCGGCAAAGCAATGGGTTAAGGACAGCATCAAGCTGGATGGAGCATAAATAGACATGTAATGAATTTAAGAGTAAAATAGATGCTAACTGAAGCATACATTCTCTTACTTAAGTCAGCAATTACATTGGAAGATAGCAAATATTATATTTATAAAAAAGCCTGCATAACAATATGGAGAATTACAGAGCAGTAAGACTTACTTCGGTTCCTGGCAACTTAGCTGATAGGATGATTAAAAATACAGAAGCTATAAAAAAATCTCAGAAACACAGAGTTTGGTGATATGGTAGGGAAAAATGACACAAATTTTGTAAAGGATTATTGCACCTCACTAGTTCCTTAAATGTATAAATGATACAGTAGATGAATGAAAGCCAGTTGATAAAGTATATTTCTGTACATAATCACTGATGCTTGAAGTGACAGCTAAGGAAACAAAAGGATGGAATTTCCATAGAAAGGTGGTTAGAGGAGCTAGAAGTCTGAGATTCAAGTATTCCTTCTGAATCAGTGCAGAAGATAGATTTGATCTTACATTTTCTGTGTTCAAAATAACTGTTAAAAACGGTGGATTTCTGACATCCCAAGGAGGGAATTTTTTGTTCCCTTTGTTCTGATAGGATTTACAGTGCCTGGCAGAATGCCTGCTTCAGCTGAATTGATGCCTAAACCCCACCCATTTCCTCTGTTTCACTGCTTAGCGGTGTCACATTCAGCCAGCTTTGGGAATCTCTTTAGCTGCATATTAATTGCATGCAAGTATGCCATTAGGCATCAGGGCATGTCTGAGTTAGGCATAGTAACACTTTTGTATCTGATATTCTGAGCAGAGTAATACTCTGAAAAAGTGGCATCTTCTGTGGATAAAAGAGTACAAAGCAGAAGGAAAAAAAAAAGGAGTTCATTTTCCTCAGGGGGAAAAAAATAGCCTTTGGAGTATTTCAGATTCCAGTTTATGGGTGTAAGTTGGTCTATTTATTAATCATTTGGAAAATGGAAGACCAATGATGTATTAAATTATAAATATGCTCCAAATTCATTTAATTAAGGTTGAAGAAATGTGGACAAATTTCAAGTGGAACTAGCAAAGCTGGCAGCAAAACTGCCACAATGGCAGGAAAAAAATCAGTATTGATTTAAAAGTGGTGATCCCTAAATCATTTCATGCCAAAAGACTGTTGTCACACCTTCAGTTTTGTCATAGGTGGCTCTAAAAAATGACAGTCCAATGAAGACAGCATCTCAAATGAGTAATGAGGTACTGATGATAGAATTGGAAAAATTCAGAAGAAATTCAAGAATTAAATGGGTGCTAGTAAAGACATGCAGTTTTTTCTCATCAGATTTTAAATGGAGGAATTATAGTACTGTTTGATATGCTCCTATGGACAGTCCACAACCTAGTTTTCATGGCTTAGCAGAACTTCATGGAAACCACAAGAATTTGGTTTGGGATCTCTTGGCCTAAGAAAGCATTAAATATTGAAAGGTACAACTGTAAGGATTTTTACAACTTAATGGTTTCAAAACCCAGTACCTTGGGAAATTGTGTAATAAGTGCAAGTGTTTTGATATGATGCCTGCTTTTTAAAGAATTTTTTAATGACCTCTTACAGATCCCACCAGTTATCCACAGATATCCAGGAATACACAGATGATAGGAACAAGAAGAAAAGCCCACCAGTTTAGTCGAAAGCACTGATGATTAGGATTAGAGCAATTGTACCTAAGATTGTGATAAATTTTCTTTTGAATTTCCTGCCATAGTTATTTTTAGCATCACTACTTTATATTTTTCAGTTTGAACACAAGCCCCTTGTTTTCACTGAAGTAGGAAAAGAAGACATTCTGGAGTAATTAGAACACTACTGCTATTTTCAGCTTTAGTGTTCCCTTTATTCTTACAGTTAAAAAAAAAAACAAACTAGTGGACTTCAGAGCTTTGGTAGGGTGCTTGGGCTGGAAGAAGCAGCAGGGAAGCAATACACTTAATGTGGCAAAAGGTGAAGTAGCAAACTTTTATGTACCCTGGGTACTGTGTATTAATCTCCTGATAACTGCTTTCACATTTGAACCTTCTGTCTCTTATGTGAGATCCAGCAATCTTTGCTTTTTTCTGTTCTGGGAGCAATTTTCTGAATCATTAATTTTCAGTGGCCAGGCTTCAATTAGCTTAATCAGGCATTGATTAGATTTCTCAAGTCCCTGGCATTTATTTTCCACCTTGCCTATATGGTTCCTTGACTCCATTACCTGATTGTTCACTTATTGCATATAAGGTTGATTCCTCTCCATTAACATTCCTTGATGAGAGGTCTCCTTAGCCATCCAGCCAGCACTTTCATTAGTGATGGTGGCAATTCATGGAGAAGGCCAGTTTCTACTACCCTGGCAAAACAGGATATTTTCTTCTAAGTTGCATCACTATATCAGCAATTTACTCTTAGATGAAGGTGCTGCTTATGAACAGTTCTGACCCAAAAGAAAAATAATTTATTCCAGATTTATTTGGAATTTGTTTCATATTTTGTTTAGAAAGCTTTTCATTGTAGAAAATGGGAGAAGTAAACCATTAATTTTTTCAAAGCATGCTCAATGCAAATCTAGGTTTTTATTTATTTCTCCTTTTCTTAGTGTCTAACCTGACATATTAAAATACATTTCCAAAGCCAGTCTCCTGATTTCTGAGGGAGCTTGACAAAGTTTTATTAACAAGGCTGGTGTGAGGCACATGTAGGCTCCAAGTCCCCATAGATAGACCCATGCCTGTTCCTAATGCAGTTGCTCAGCAGTAACAGATTGTATGCAGATTCATTCCTCAGCATACATATTGTGGGGAAGTGTGAGCATGCAGCAAGACAGGTAAAGGATGGGGCTGGAGGTGAGGAATTGGACCAAACTGGAAAATGGGACTTCAGACTCAGGTGAATTTTTCTAGGTTGAAAAGCACTTTCTTTTCTCTAAATTCTACTGAGGTTCTCACATGCTCCTGAGGTTCTCGCATTGTCTGTGGTCAGCTCTGTTCATTATGTTTTGTTTTTCCAAATTATGTCTTCTAAAGGCACAGACCTCTTTTTGAAATTCTCTTTTTAATTCATGTATCTACATTATATTGAACTAGACAGACCTGAACATAAATGAGCTTGTGCCAAAATCAATAACAGCAAAGTTTTAATAGCATAATAGCACAGTTTTAAGAACTTCATGTAATATATGCTAATTAAAAATGCTAATAAAAAGTTTTATAACAATAAAACAAAACATGGAATCAGATCTTCAAGCTTTTCTTTTTTTTTGCTATAGGTTCTTTGCATTTGGAGAGTTGCCAAAATTTTCTTTTCCTTGTAACCAAACTGAAGTTGTTTAATTTGTTATGATGAGTCAACATTTCTGAGAAAAAAATGACATTTTGCCAGATAGCTTCTAACCCACTCTAATAATCACACAGTTCTATAATTAAATACATGATTTGTCTTACCACAGTCTTAGGACATATAGGTGCTTTCTAATTTAAATGATAAAGCATAAAAAAGGGATCCTTTCAAGGTTTAGCATTTGATTTTTTTAGAGATCGTTCTCAGAAATATTTTAAGCATCAGCTTCAGCTTTTGGTCAAAAATGTTAGCAGAAATAATTGTAAAAAACAATTAATGATCCCTTTCTTCTGAACAACTAGCTGAAACAGTGATTAGATTCAGTGTGAGACTGTTTTGAAGTTAATTTCCCCTTTGTGTACTCTGTTTTAAAGATTCATTGTGATTTGCTGGATTTTTAGACAAGGAGAGAGATCTCTTATTTTTCTTACTCACTTTGCTGTTTATGCTTCATGTCCTTATTATGGCCCCCAAACTGTAGCCATTTATTTAAGAAATATAAAATGTGGGAGGTTTGCTATGTTTTCTGTCTTTAAATTATTCCAAAATTATATTTTAGGGGATTAAAATCTCACATGTATGAGAAATATTCTTCGGCTTTCTTAAAACATCCCCCTTCCCCATTTTGAATCTTCCCCTCCCTTTTGAGTCAGAGGTCCCCTTCAGCAAAGAAATTTTCATGTGTCTAAGGCTGTCTTTCTATAGAAACTATGGTCTTCTGTGATGAGAAAACCCTTTGAAAATATGTGAGAGTTCATCTCTGCAATTAGTAATTTTCAATTACTACATTCAGAATGGCAAAGGGAATTAACATATAGCTATCTCAGAAATCACATCCAGTATCATCACTCCTTCAGTTTTGGTCATTCACTGTCTCTGAGGTTTCTGGGCTTATTGGGACCATATCTTTTCTAACTAGTGAAAGCCACTGCTGATTCACTGCAGTACTTGGGCAGTTAATATTGCTCCATGAAAGATTGCTATGAAAGATTTTGTCAATGGCAGAGGCAATGATGTGGGACTCAGGCTGCTCCAGAATCGATGGCACACCTCTGACTATCTTGCCAGCTGTCCAAGTATGTCTCATTTTCTGTTTTGCAGCTGGAGGTTATTGATGGAGTATGGGTAAATGGTGTGTTCATCAGAGATTCAGAGATTCAGGTGTAGCTTTACTTCCTTCACCCAGCTGAACCACCCTAGCACAAAGCAAATGTGAAAATGGTTGCCCTGAGGTGCTTTTTCTTCCTTCTTGGATGGTCTCGAAGGACACTGTTGGGTGCTATACTTCAGTGCACTTTCTATGGGGTATTTTAAGCATCAGTTTAGAAATCCCTCAATTCCAACATATGCATAAAATAACACGCGTGGTGAAGGGAGAAGGGATAGTCCTTGGTGGACGGTGCTTCTTAGACTCCTTGCCTAATTCTGGCTAGTCAGAAAACTGCTGCAGCACATGTCCTCTCATTTGTGTTTTTTCTACTAAGGCAAACGGGCCTATTTATTTCAGATCTTCACCTTGCAACACCTTTTAACCTGCTGAGTGGCGCATGAAATGTTCCTCCAACAAGCAATACCTTGAGTTCTCAAAACAGAGCTTATCACGGCTGCTTGATTTATTGAAGTGGGCTCTTAAGGAAGTCCTATGACATCCTGTTGCTGAAAGCCCAGAGCTTCTGACTAAAGATGAAGTTGTTTTAATTAGAGCTGATCTAGATAAAAGGATCAAAATCATAATAACATTCTCATAGAAGTTAATTTCCATTTTTCATCAAATGTTTCTTTCCAATGAAATTTTCTTAAGAGGCAGAGATTAGATCTATGTAAATTTAGGTGTTTGACTAAGTTGCCAAAGACCAAAGCTTAGTTTTTTTGGATTCTCTCTGCAGCCATGGGAGAGAGATGGGCAAATCTAGAAGGACTTTATGCGGGCTGGGCTGCACATTGAAGCAATTTGTCTTTCGCCATTGACTATAGACTTCAGATACAAGAGCTGAGTGGTTTGGGAGCTTGTGAAAATAAATTTAGATGAAGTGCAAAAATGCAGAGGGAAGAATCTGGACCTAAGCATCTTTACTGCAATGTGAATGGGTTGGCTAGACCTCCAATTGTCCCATATGGTCTGCCTCAGGGAATGGACCTGACTTAGGTAGGGAGGTAGTGATGGAACAAGCAAAGTCGTATGTTGCACAAATGACCCAGGAAATTTCTATAACTATTAAGCAAATCTGCTTCTGTTAGAGACAAAGCTGTTGCTGAAAGGCTTCATCTATCTCAAAGGGTTAGAATTTTATTCCTTAATACTTTTTTCTTTTAAGAGAAAAAGAACAAAAGCCAAGAGCTGGTCAAAATCAGTATCTCCTTATCCCTAAACATTTTGAAGTAGCTTGAACACAAAATTTATTGCTGTAATTCAGTGCTGTATAAAACAAGATGTTTTGTAAGTGCTTCATATACATTAGTTCTTATTTTGTCTTTAAAAAATAACATACCAATAATGTGTTGTGATAAAAATACATGTGAACATTGTAACTACGGGCATTAATGCTTTGGAATAGAAATTAATGCATACCTTATTAACTGCTTCAGCCTATGTTACAATTAGAAAAAGAAGCTATATATAATTGCTAGAAATTAAAATAAATGTGGTACACCTTGTGCAGTATCTAAATGGAAAAACTAGACAGTGAAGAGTACAGTTGTACATTTGTATATGTACATAAAGAAAATACATTATATCATGATAGGTGCTTTTTTCAATGTGAACTTGGAACAACCACATTATTAATGGTTAAAATATAGTGAGTCATGTCTTGCTGGTATGAACAGTACTCTTGCACTTTTGCACTTTGTACATGAAATATGATGCGTGTATTGTGCCAACAGAAAAAATATTTTCAAAGCAGTTATATTAAAAAAAAAAAAAATTGAAAATAATTTTTACTTTTTGCTTGTAAACTCTGGTACTTTCCACCTGTATATCTATCCAAAGCCTTTGAGGCAGCCATAAAAAATAACTTTAAAATATTGTGAGTTTGAAATTTGATATTTCAAGAAGTTTTAAGAGCTGAATGCAATCACAAGGATCTCTTGGGAAAGAAAGGGTTTCTCCTTTCAGTTACTTTTACTACTTTACAAGGCTGGAAAAATTTCAGGGTCCAAGTTACGATTTTTATTAATATACAATTTCTCTGGTA